>JAFIDM010129563.1:0-13868 GCA_023159025.1 Thereuonema tuberculata
CAATATAAATGTAACAGTTCTTAAACAACAAATCAGTTTTCTATATCGTTACGGTTAAAATTTAACATAGTTATTACTATATATAAGAAAAGTAGATATATAGGTCGTATTTCATATCATCAATTCCTCTGTTATAAATAAGAAACGATTTGCACTGAAAATAGAAAAAAACATCTACCCCTCAAATGGATTTATAGAACCGTTCCGTACCACGTGACGTAGGCGTGGCCAAGTCTCATCTGCTGGTGGACATTACTTAATTTCAAAATCAGCCAAGCTTATGGTACAATATTTCCAGTTCCGATCGTAAGTATACATGAATTACTTAAAAAAGTTGTTTTCACAATATTTCTGAATATTTTCCACAGGTATTAATGAGGACAATGTAGTACAAAAACATCGATTTACATAATAGTACATTTAAAATGTAGGCTATTTAATTTAATACATTTATAAGACTTATTTCATTACATTTCAAAATTTATTAAGTTCTTGCTGTAAATTATAAGGAAAGTAATTATTCAAATCCATTCACATTCAAGCAAAAGGTGGTAAACTAATTCCTAGCTGGAAAAAGTTATGCATTCATTTAAGGAGTTCATAAAAATGGAAATCCTTCAAAGGAAGTAACTGTATCAATGCATTCTTTCTAACACTGGTAATCCGAGTTGATATTTTCTCTGTAAGCTTATCAAGGTAAATACTTACGACCGGTTTCTCTGAGTAGGCCTAGTATTGGTTTCGTCTCAACCTCTTGGATTCAATCCAGGAGTCGTGTTGAGTGTCTCAGACGTTTAATCCTATTTTGTCTAGTGGTGCAAATAATTCTATTTTAACGACGGAAAACCAGCATTAACAAGTTAAAAAGATACTCAAGTAAATACAAGATTTAAACTATTTGACTTTTTCTGTAAATCCATTCTATAAATTGCTCAAGGTCTTGTTAGCTAGACATTTAGACGAGCTATGGGTTTCTGAATTGATGTCTTAGGTTAAATCCATAAATTAAGTATGAACTACATTTAATACAGAAGATGTTTTTAGGAATTGCAAGTTTCCAATTGAAGAACGAATCCGAAAGCATTAGAAGCATCTGCTCCGTCAAAGGAATGTTTTGGTCCACGTCCCTCAACTACAGACAAATTTAAGTTAATACGAAGAGAATAAAAAACAACAAGTTCAGTGGTAAAAGCAATTAGGGGGAAATAATAGGAAGGGACAATATCACCACTTTTCAGCGTTTTATTAACGAACAATCTTGCATATGCAAAACAATTAAAGTCAGTGGCAAATTAGCGAAACATGCCCTTTTTCAACGAAGACCCACTGTATGATATCAGGTTGGAGTGAAATTGCATTGGTCTACTTGAAAAATAGTGACACAAAATACCTCTTCAGTAAAGTGTCTGGTCACCTGAACCAATTAGGGTAAAGGTACCAGTAGTTGAAACTTTAAGAATAGGAATTGTGAGACATGATTTATTGTTTAGAAGTAATGTACCGTAGATAAAAAATGAATTCTCTGATCTGTTGGGGTATAAATGGTACGAATAAATTGACATTGTAAAATAAAAAAATAAAAAAACTTTTTTTAAGACAAAATGAGTGAAATTGCTTAATTGTTTACTTTTTATCAGAGTTAGTTATCAGGTAGCTGCGTTCTATTTGCGCTTTTCAGGAAAGACTTATGGAAAGAATAAATACTATTGCAGAAATGCTTCTCCTTTATTTTTTTCTTAAAAGCGAAAATGTCCAAAAGAATTTCTTAGGAAAGTGCCCACCTCAGCGTATCACCCCTCTGCGGAGTAAAATCGTCCGCCAGTTGTGGGTCTGCTTTTTGAAAACGAACAGTAATAAAAGATTACTATTTTTATTTTGGAGAACTCATTGGAAGTTGTTAAAAAAAATCGTTAAAAATCAATGATCAACGTATGGTATTTTATTGTTTATATTACTTATTACTAGGGATAGACGGGACCCGATATTTCGGGAAATTTTCGGGAAAATTATAATCCCGTTTATCGGGCGTGATTTGCTTTACTTCGGGATTTCTTCGGGACGGGATTTTGCGATTTATTTAAATTCAACAAAAGGCTTAATAATGCTGGGATTATTAATCCTGGCAACTGAAGACTACAATAAATCATTGAGAAATACTCTGGACTATTTATTTTCCTTCTACCTCCCAGTATTACATCAACAACAAAGTGTTTTCGTCATGGAGCTAGCGATCAACCGGCAAAACCAATAAACAACAGACGACGGCCTTCGTGATTTCGACTAGCGACGGACATAAAAATGTTTTTGTTTGTAATTATTATTGTCGTCCATATCATGTTTCAAAACCCGACCAACTATTTCCCATTTACTGAAAGAAGGACAATCCCGTCCCGATTTTCGGGAGGGAAAAAAAAATCCCGTCCCGTCCCGTCCCGACCTAAAAATCCAATCCCGTCCATCCCTACTTATTACATATTGCTATTATTATGTTATAACGAAATCACATATACAGTATTATGAAGTCAAGAAAAACCTTTTTGAATGACTCTTTACGACGTATTTTATTCATCTAATTTAATAAAGACAAATACATAATTTAAATATAACTTTTTATTTTATTTTTTAATTATAACAATTTCAAGGCAATGTCGTGATCGAATCACAGTTCTGTTACTTCAAGGACTGCTACTATTAGTAATAGACGGATGAAAACTGTGATCATAATCACAGGTTAAAAATCACTGCTATCGGAACATCACAGTATCAATCATCACTGCTGATAAGTCAGCATTAACAGGCCTGGATTTCCGCCTAAGGGCCCCAGCCAGCCGCCGTATTGGATTTTTTTTTGGTTGCAGATTTTCGGGATGGGGGGGGGGCGCCAATTTCAAGTGCCTAGGGCCCTGGGTGTTTAAGTCCGGGGCTGAGCATTAGGCCTAATGGTGTATTGTTGAAAAGTTAATTAGTAATGTTTAATGTTTGGCGCACAGTTTTAATTATAAACTCAAATTAACCTAGTTCTGACTCGTATTAAATGAGGTCTGGTATCATTCCATAATTCGTTTAATAAATTTTCTGTTTAAGATTTTATTGATCAGCAACAACCAGAAAAAAAAAAAGTTGTTTTCGAAATTTCGGGGGACCAATTTGCTATCGAATGAGAAATAAAAACAAAGTATGTAGGACTAATCCATAAATTTGAGATTTAGGGATTGGGGGTGGGGGGCACTCTCCCTATACATATTCATGTCTAAAACCTTAAATATAGTCATGACATAGAAGATTAAAAATATGCATTATATAAGAAGTAAAATTAAAATTTGATCAAAATATGGCTAAAAAATATCCCATCAAACAAAACAAAAGAAAAAGCCATCTTACAAAAACACACGATTTCATTTAGAAAAAGCAGAATTCCCAATTCTTTATCCGAGAAATCTGCAAATATGTCAGAGTACACTTTATTGTTAAAAGTATGCCGTAAAATTCAAAAGTGGTCAAAATTTGTTGTAAATATCAAAAAAACTGCAGGATAAGTACAGTACAATTTGATTCACAATAACTTGGAAAGCATTTGTATTCCCTAAACAATACAATTGAAGATCAGGAAAAAATTTAGATGGCATAAAATCGGTGTTCTGTAAGTATTATAAATAATAGTAATTACAATAATGCGATCTCATCCCATACAACAACACGATGTTTCTCTACAGCTTCCGTAATTCTGACAAGTGCTGCCATCTAGAGCCAATTAAAAAAAGAAAAGCACACCATTGCTATCCAAAAATTTTGTACTGAAGTGATAAATTAAATTCTTTTATGGGCAGAAGATACAGTTTGACATCTGTTGTTTATTTAAGTGCTCTTTGTATAATTGTTGCCCAAGTGATTTTATATTTAGGTAAGCTGCTAAGTTCCATCATTGAAAATGAAACCTCTTAATCTCATAACTCACGCCCGAATCTTAAATTTTTATTAGATTTATCTAAACTTATTAATGTAAATATCCTCAGTGAAGTTTTATTTTTTTAAATAGGGGATATCTTTTAAGAGTGATTTCTTTGTTATTCATTTCGTTTTTGTTTTTTGTTTTTCAATTATTTAAGCAACTTTACAATTGATTTGAATTAAGCAAACGAAGGCACAACGCTTGTAAATAACGAAGTAATTACATTTTGACAGTTCGATAGATTTAGTTATACTTTTAAACTTTTAATAATAATTTTATTAATTATACTTTTAATAATAATTTTATTACCGAAGTCGGAAGTGCTTGTGTGAATTAAATAATTTTAGTGCTTTTATTATTTAAAAAAAAAATAATATAAAATTCTTCCTATTTATTTTATGTATATACAATTATAGTTCTATCTTTTTTTTTAGAAATTTAATTTAAAATTAAATTAAATTAAATTGAATTTAACTGCAAAAGTTGTGTATCAACAATAAGAAAGAAGCACAGCGAACTTCATTCATCCGTAATATAAATCTAGACCAACCGCATTCAAAATAACTAAATAAAGCATTAAAATTGGTTAATGAAAAGAAATTACTTTTAAATGATGATATTAAGAGATTAGTTTAAATTTTCATCGCTGTTTAAATGGTTACAACAGCATAATAATCATAGGTATGGTAATAATGTTGAAAACAGTTTCTAGATGTGTGCTTATGTCAAGACCAGTGGCACATTTAGCAGAGAAACTGTCAGCCTTAATGTTCTTACTCCAGAAATATGAAAAATCTGTAAATGAACAAGATAAGGTTTAGAAAAATATTAGCATAGTCACCCAATTAAAACAAAATCAATATGTACCAGCAGGCAAGTTGATTAACTTTTTTTTTTTTTTTTACTGAAAAAAGGAGGGTAAAAAAAAACTAGATATGGTAATTTAGTATTTGTAAAAAAAAGAAGAATGCTACTAATTACTTCATTAATCAAACTTTCTCAAAAATTATGCAGGAGACGAATCTCTAAATAATTTAATGAGAAAATAAATTGCTTCATAGTGTACAAAACTTTGAATGAAATCAACTTTTTGTGGCTAAAGTTGATGTAATGAATCAAAGATAAAATAATGCCTAAAGGAATAAATAATTAAATAATATTATAATAACAGATGTAAACTGAGATTTAATTTAATATTTTATTTTATTTTATTTTACTTTTTTTTTGGGGGGGGGGGGCAATTGGGGTTTGGGGTAGTCAGTCTCATTCTGGCTTGCATTGAAGAGTTTTCCAAACTCTTGGCCTAGTGTGATACTTATTCAATGGTTTTTATCAGCAGTTTCTATGGTTAATTGACTTCTGAGTAGTAGTTGTAGCATTACAAAGTTTGAAAACTAACTAGATGAGAAACATCATTATCCAGTCTTCATTGAATGAATTTTATGATATTCAAAGTAATGAAGTTTAATTTCTGTATATTCAAAGCTTTGCGTAGTATGAAACAGTCAAGGCATTTCTTATTCTTTTTCTGAGTATAGAAATTTCAAGTGAATTTATTTATACGCTATAGGTGATTATATTCATTTGTGGATCTAGTACAAGGAATCTTCTTAAAAAATGATGATAAATCACAGCAAAAAGAAAAATAACATATAAAATAAAGAAATACTATTTTTCTTGTTATTGTTTATTTTTGGTTGTGGTTTCTTCTTGGGAAGGTTCCGCTTTCGGGAGCAAGACCCAGAATCCTTAATCTTTCGCACCTTGTATGTCTGTCATTGGTAGAGTTTGGCTGGCTGACGAGTCCTAAAGAGGGCAAAACAGTTGTCCCAGTCTCTCCCCAGTGGCAGCTTCAGGTGCAAAATCCTTTTACTTAGCCTTCCTTTGGGTATCATTTGTTAAATATTTTCCATTTCATCTTTTTTTTTTTTTTTTTGTATATATAAAGAATGTTTGTTATAGGAATGTTCAGTACACAAACTTTCATTTATAATTTAGAGGCTCCATTAAATATATTAGCAATTTAGAGGCTATCAAATTAATAACAAATCTTTTCAATGCCGAATCAGCTGAAGGACAACTGAAGTTTGATCTTTTGGAACTATTCCCTTCTGCTGCCAATTGCAAAAAAATTTGACCAGGTTTTTTTTTTTTTTTTTTTTTTTTAGTAGTTTTTGGTTAGAGATAGTTACAAAGAATCATCTTATACTTTCACACTTACACACTCATGAAAAAAAAGAAAGTGGATTTTGTTTATATTTCTGCAGAACACAACCTTTCGAGAAGTTTCATTGAGTTAAATTTCACTTTAGTGTTTTCTAATTATAAGCCAGGCATCAAAGTCAGGTTTGTTCCCTAGAAAATTGTAGAAAATGTATTTTGCGTTGCAGAGCACTCACTTCATTATAATTTGCCTGTCCTCAATAACAATTAATGAAATTTATGATTAAAATTTTGAAAAGATTATCCATCTTTTCATTTTTCACAAGCTCTTCCTCCACATTTATTCCTACATTAGGATTCCCTTCTTTAAAGAGTATTCAATATTAGTCTACTAAGATATATGTCTTAAAAACAACTTTATGGATGTACTACTTTCTACTTTATAAACTATCATATTCACAGCAATTATTATGTAACATGTATCTAAATTCATATTCATGAAGAAATACAAAAAAATGATTTTTTTTTTTTTTTTTTTAAATGAAAAATTTTAAAATCGTTTTTTAAGCTTTTTATTATCTTCATTATTCTTATTCCATATTCATTTCATCCTATAAAATTTAGACTGAAAAGAAGATTCTTTTATACTTTTAAAATCTCTTTTAATTACAAGAAACTATAAATTGAAATGACCTGATACCTTAAAGAGTGGAAACAGTATTGTTTGGACAGACGAAATGAATGATCTTGGAATTCCACTGGTATCAAAGCTTAAGCATTTAGAATAGAAGCTGTATTAGTGGTCGGTTTGCCAAAGATGTATGGAGTTTAAATAGCAATAATTCATTTTGTTATAAAAATTTAAAATTTCAGAATCAAGCTTTTCCACAACACTGAAGATTGATAATGAACAGAAAATTAAATAAAAATATAATATTCAGATTGAAATTATTCATAGAAATCTATTAACTGATGAACGTTCTTTAACGTGCAGAGTAAACTTATAGAATAATTTAGAAACACGCACAAATTATTGTTCATGTTTCTCGTTTATTCTATAAATCTATTAACTATTGAGAGTAAGCTTGTGCTCTACAGGCTCAGTGCAGATTTGAACGTGAGCTCTACCAGCTCAGCCCACATAATAAGAATGGGACTGTGTCATCCAGTGACTGCCATTAAAACACATGTTAAAGGAGTATTAACTATTCAGTTAAATCAAAGTTCTGTATAACCATATAATTTGTTACTTTGCATTCACCAGCTTCTCTTTTAAGACATGTAAACAAAGAAGAAAAGCTTATTTAAGTTAGTGAAATTTCAAATGCAAAGTGACAAAGAATTCACAAGACAATTAAAGTATTTCATTAAAATCTAACTGAATAAATAACTGACAGGTATCCTCACTCTTCTGATTATTCCTGAGTTTGCTTACTTAAGATTCTATTTTTATTCTTGTACATTGAGGCATTTCATTTTAAAATAAATAAAAAAAATCATTAGAATAAACTGAATTAGCCAAATTTAGTTTTCAATCATTTCTTTCTCGTGGACTTTTTTCTTATTTATTGACTTTTTTCTTTTTATTTGTCTCGAAAGGCTATGTACAGTTATGGTCGGAATCGGAATCGAATTTAAATGGAGGCTGTGGCAGTAGAAAGCCAGAAGAAGAAGAATATTATGTAGGATCACTTAAAAAACAGGTATATATTTTAAATTTTACAATATCCCATTGTTTAAATAGTGTATTATATCTTAGTAGTCAAAAAAATATTTTGGATTTGTTAGACTTTTAAATAAGTGATTAATGTTTTAAGAAAATTGAATATAAATTTGTGATTTAGTTTTCATTTAAATTTGTAATTATATAAAATTTATATAATATATTACTAATATATTTATAAATTTTTATAAAAAACTGTTGAAAACTGAAGGGAAAATATTATAGTAGAGCATTCATCTTCAGATTAAATGATGTGAAATATATTTTCAAAAATATAAATATTTTAGTGAAATATATTTACTGGATTCCATGTAATTAATCCATGAATAGATGGATAAGCTTGTATATAGTAAACATATAATAAACAAGATAATCCTGGCCAGAGAGTACTATTATTGAAAGGAATCAAAACAAGAAAAATGTAGAAATAAAAAAATCATAAATAAATGAAACTTAAAAGAACAAAAACAGGTTGGAGGAAATGTACATATATCCTACATGGGTATATTTTCCTCTCGAAATTATATTTTTTAAGGTTATACTTTCTGAAAATTTAATAACTCTGAAAGCTCACGCTAACTTGCAGTTGACGGGAAGTTTTGTTATAAAATCATCAAAAAAAAAAAAGAAAATCGAGAACCAATGAAGGAAGAGGAGTCGAACCAAGTTGCTGTCTGGGCAGTGCTTGCTGTTGTTGCCAGAGTATGGACAAAAACTGCTACTTTTAGCTTTCAGAGATTCTGAAAGAAAAAAAAATATTCAAACTTTTAAACTATAGTTTATATTGTAATTAATATTTTTTTTAATTGCTAGTATCTTGTAGACAAATGTACCTAATTTTAAATTCATTTTCCTTTTATTTTTTCCAGCAGTCACTTTACACTTTTGCCTTAAAACAAAAAATAAATAAAAAAAAAAAAAAAGCCACTTTTTGCATTTGATAATAAAAATAATAAATTGCAGAGAGAAAGGGTAGAAGATGTACAAGCGTTCTGTGTTTAAACAACAAATTTGCCTTAAATTTATTTAATTTCAAGCTATTTTCATAAATTATATCAAATGTTTTAAAATAAATCAACGTTGTGAGTCTCAAAAAAGAATTATTCCCTAACCTAAATTGGAGTTGTATGAAGGAAGTGACTTAATACGTCACTGGAGGTAGTACTCATTGTTATTTTGGAAAAGACTCACTGGTCAGTTTAAATGATTGTAAGTATAACCACAGTATTTGCCTGTCATATATTATGTTGGGTAGAAAATTAAAATGAATGCATTGCTAGGAACATAAGTGAATTTGCTTATTGAAAGGTTTAATGCGGGCATTACTGGGAATTGACAGCTTTTCAACTTGAATGGGAAATTGACATTCATTGACATCACTCTATTGAATATCGATCCTGGGAATAGTTATGATATCATCTCTGTTGCTTTCCGAAAGAACTTCTGCCATTATTAAATTCAGATGACACTCCTTAACAGCCAATCGTGTGCCATTACAGAGTCCTTTCTTTGGATTGAAATTGCAAAGGAGCATCACAATTGATCCTTTCTTGAGGCTCAGCTGATGAGGTGGCATGCTGGAAAATTTCAGTATGTGAAGAAACTGCAGGATAGTTTCGTTCATCACTTGGATCATCTAACACCATTACATCTGTCCTGCAGTAGATGTGAGACTTGATCAGGCAACTTTTTAATCTGTTGCATTACACACACAGAGATACACACATAATTGGAAAACTATATAGTATATTAATTGGTTAGTTTTCATAAAATATTGAGGGCTGTTGTCCTATTTAATGCCATAGTCCTCCCATGTAAATCAGTGTGTTCATTATTAGCAAGAAATAACCCAGGTAAAGTCCAACTGTGGAAGATTCATTTGCTTAACTGGTTTCCTTGCTCCTCATTTTGCTTTGTTTTGTTTTTGTTGTTCTTTATTTTAAAATTTTTCCATTGCCGTTCTCTCTCTCAGGCTTAGCTCAGATCTTGATTTGAAAGCACAAGGAGTTTTAGATCTAAATTGAGTATTTCTTTCTCTCTTCTTTGTTCCTTGAAGATGATAATAATTTGGGAGATGAGCATTTTTTTTTTTTTTTTCATTTTTTTCCACCTTTACTTCTGTATTTTGTCATCATGACTTTTCCTGTGATGTCATATTATTAACAGAGAATTAAACATTTTTTAGGAGAGAAGAAAAAAAAAATCCACATTAAAATTTTAATAAAAAGTTCTTTCCACCTCCCCTTTTTGTTCATTCTTTAATGTACATTCTTTTCTATTATTCCTAGGTGGCCTGGTTAAGAAATAAAGGATCACCATCTGATGTGGTGTCAAAAAGTAATGAACCATTTTTGATACCTCATCTTCCAATTATTTATGCAGTCACTCCCACCTATGCTCGACCTACTCAGATGGCTGACCTTACTCGACTTGCCCAGACCTTAATAAATGTTCCAAACTTCCATTGGATTTTAGTAGAAGATGCAGAGAATATTAGTTCCAATGTTTCATCATTGCTCAGACTGTCTGGAATATCTCATACTCACCTTTCTGCTCTAACCCCACCTCAACATAAACTCAATGAAAATGATCCCAATTGGTTGAAACCAAGAGGAGTCAGTCAAAGAAACAGAGCATTAAACTGGTTAGTAGACACATTCAAGAAAGGACCTACTAATGACATTCTCTATTTTGCTGATGATGATAATACATACAGTCTTGAATTGTTTGAAGAGGTAACTGTTTAGAATTAATCATGATTATCTTAATCTTATTCTTGTAACAATCATGTAAATTCTTCAATTTTTTTTCTATTCAAATTCCTCACAGTTTCATTTCTGAACAAAGTTATTATAATTGTTATTGCTGTAAATACATCAACAACAAAATAATGACAATTACCATTTCACTTAATATTATTGATATGTAATTGCTGCTGTCCCTTTGTACTGAGTATTCATTATCCATGTCCACACCATTACGTGATGAAATAATTGTAGAACACCACTGAAAAATTCCTTGTACTTATAGTTTTGCTGGCACATGCTAATATTTTGTCACATCTTGGAAATGGCTCTAGATTTCTCGTCTCAAGAAATTAGCCTTCATTCAAATTCTCATTTCTTGAGAGTTTAGTTTTGTAAAAACTCAAGAATCTCAAGTTTGCAAAGAAAAATTCTTCAAATAATAATTCATTTTGAGCTAATTTGTGATGCATTGCTACTTAAATTATAGGAAATAAATATATAAATTATTTTAGATTGTCTCTTCAAGTTCCTTATTATATTTTTGAAATGAAAAGTTCTGTTAGTCGTGCCTTTGAGGATAAATGTCAGTGTGAAAGCCAAAACTTAGGATTTTCAGTTACTAGAAAACAATTTGCCTTTTTAATAGTTTTTAAGTTTCCAAAAGCCTCGGGAATTATTGCATTCTGAGATTCAGAAATGCTGTCTTCAAAAGAAAGGCTTGATTAACAAATAAAGTAATAGACTGTTAGTTTTTTTAAAAAAAAAAAAAAACGGTTATTTATAAATATATAATAATAACTAAACAAGATAAGTTACTATATTCATGCTTAAATATATTAATTTCTTTAGCATTAAGATTCATGTGAAATTTATTATAAATTCAAGTAAGTACAAAAACCTAGTCTTAAAATTTCAAATTACTTCTGCTATAAACTAAGAAAATGATTACCATAGAAAAATTCAAGTAAATCATTTGATAACAAGAATGGTCAACTTTATTTTGTCTTCAGTTTATTTTTCTTACAAATTTTGCCAATAATATTTATATAATTTTCTTATTTAAATTGTGTTTATCTACTATTTGATGAATGGATTATCCCTATAGGATTTCCAAAACCAATTTTCCAATTTTTGAGAATGACATAAAGAAAAAAATTCCCATCACTTAACATTGACAAATTATTTTCTTCTGATTTCTCATGAACAATATAATTTTAAAAGGAACATCAGAAAAGCTATATTTCATATTATCTTATAAACAAAAACTACCTTACCACTCATTATCGTTTTGTTTATGTTTTTAATATTCAAAAGTAAAACAAAACTATAATATTTTTTTTCTGCTTTTTTTTTCTTGAGAATTCTTGAGATGAGAAATCTCAAGTTTCGAAAACTAAGAATTCTTGAGAAATCACAATTGCTAGTCACATATGATCCACGCATCACTTCTGTCATTATTACTGTCTCTTTATCATTTGGATATGGAAGTAAAAATTTACTTCTAGACAATGCCTCTGTACATTGTATTGAGTTTGTTAGATTACATCCTATTGTGAAAATTGTGTATTGCCTCCATGCATTTCATTGCTTACGGAACCAGTGGAACAAAATATAATCATTGTTTTCAAAGCTTATTAATTACATTACTGAAATTGACACATCCAAAATAATCCAGTTTATTTATTTTATTAATAATGATCTAATTTATGGACGTGAAGCAAGCTTTGAGCATGGATTTTTTTAAAGACTTGTTTTCTTGCTACAAAACAATTTGAAACCATAAATGTCAGGAAACAATCTGAGTTTTTGTTTTTTTGTTTTGTACGTTACAAGTCAACAGCCATTATATATATAAAGATGATGAAGCACAGTCAGGTGCTTCTGAAATTTAGTTGTAAGTTATCAATATGTAGGTAACATTACATTTTGTTAGTAATAGAAGAAATATATACAAATATAAATAATAAAGGCTTATATATATATTATACACACACATGTTTGTGAAAATTGCAACACCATGAAGCTACCATTAGAATGGAAGGAAATTTATTACACACATTACTAATAGTGATACAAACAAACGATTAAAGTTTCAGAGCAATGCAACAACAGTATTTTTGCAATGCAAAATCAGTATGTTGTAGAGCCTCCACAAGCTGCAATAAGAGCTGCTTGAGACGCCATGGCATCGAATCAAACAGGCCTTAGATGTGTTCCTGAGGTATCGCCTGTCAGGCTGCTTCTATCCGAGTCCACAGTTCATTGGTATTGGCAGCTGGATGACAATGACTGGCTAGTTGCCGAGTGACCATATCCCAGATATGTTCAATTGGTGACATGTTGGGTGAACATGCAGGCCAGGGAAGTACGGGTAAGCTATCTTGCTTTGAAGATAACCTGGACATTTCTGGCAACATGTGGTCGGGGATTGCCTTATTGGAATATGGCTCCAGGAGTGTGATGAAGGAAGGGTATGACTCCGGCCTTCACAACTTCCCTGATGTAGCGGTTGCTGTTGGGAGTGCCCACAATTCATAGCAGCCAAGAGCGCCTATGATGCCCAATTGCTCCCCAAACCATGTCTATCACGATGCCTAACAATCGTGCAGTTTAACACTGGACAATGCAGTCTGGAAATGGTGCTCACTTTGATATTGTCTAATACATATGCGGCTATTATTGAAATCCAGGTTGAAGTGGAACTCGTCAGAAAACACGAAATGGCACCAATCTGCATCTAGCCTGAGGCATCGATGGTTCAGAAATCCTCCACAAAGGAATACATTCTGCACAGCAGAACCGTGGAACCAGACAATGTCAGACATAATGCAGTGTTCCAACATTGTGCTAACAGTCAAGAAGAAGCTGAATGGTCCATCACTGCCATGCTAATGATCTGTCTATGGTGTCGTCACATTTTGTGGTCTACTTCCAAATTTTTGACTCATCCTGTTCTCGACATCCACAGCTTCCACACTCACATCACTGTCGTGGCGTTAAGCCCCATACGAGCAGTAATTTCGCGGTATGAAAATCTTCCTTCACGCAAGCCGATCACTCGGCCCGTTCAAACTCCATAGCTTGCTTATAAGGCTCTCTTTGCCAATATGGCTTTCTCAATATGCCAACGAGGCATACTGACTCCATACTGGCTCGAGCTCGAAATAGCTCGGTAAGGCCCGTGAAGAATTTTCTCTGGAGGGCTAACAATTTTTAGATCCAGCCCTGCATACCCTGCTTTACTATATATTTATATGGTTTTGCTTTATTGAGACTGTTAAACATT
>JAFIDM010129566.1:0-13862 GCA_023159025.1 Thereuonema tuberculata
ATGTTTGTTTAGAAAGGCCGTGATTGTTATTCAAGAAAGATTGTACCATGATTGTTCATGATTAGAAATTCTAATTTTTAAATGTGAGAGAAAATGTTTATTTCTCTACATTTTCTGTAGTCTCCGAGAAGAAGATTCCTGCTAAAGGAATTGAAATATTGAGTATTAAATAATGTGATTAAGGAAGAAGAGGTTTTATGAATTATTACCATGTTTATCATTCTTTTAATCTTTCTTGTCATCTTGTTTTTCGTTTTCTTTAATTAATTTATTATCCTTCTTGTATCTTTTTATGTTCTTTTTATCGTTCTGTTTACATGAGAACTTTAATTAATTTAGTTTATTTCCCCTTGTCATTAATCACTCAATTAGCCCTTCCTACGTCATATGTCAGTCTCTGTGTCACCTGTACCACTATTCGTTAAATTTTTACATGTATCGATGACATGATCATACCTAATTAACCAGACATTCTGTCAGAGGAGAAAGAAATGTCATTATATAAAGAGAATGACAACATGAGAGTTTTTGAGAGTTCTTACTTCTTAGTCGCCATCTCTCAATTGGTCTTGGTCTTTATTTTAGTATTGTGATTCTCCGTGTGCTTTCATTGTTTTACATTTGCTTTGGTCGCATTGTGATTAATGATCAGCTCGAAGTAACTATGTGTGTATTTGAGAAACATTGAATACATCTATTGTTTCTCTCAATAGAATGGGAAAAGAAAGCCAATTCCTGTCATTGTGAGCAGTTCGCAAAAGAATAGGAGACGGAGGAATAACACACTTGTTGTATCTGCAAAGTACCGTGGCGAACATCAAGATTCTCAAAGAACAGAGTGATGTCCAGAACAAACAACTGGGTGCAGCGTGTTTCGGACACATTTTTCGAATCCAGCCTTGTGTTCGGAGCCCGCAAGCTCGGATCAGCTGTCTGTGCTTCATTATTCCGCTGATGTGTCTGGATGCATGGTTGCACAAAGTGTGTGTGTGTTCTATTTCATTTCTGAAATAGTTAAAAATTAGAAATAAGTGAAAAATGTGCTTTGTGTGTCTTCGCAAATTGGGATACAAAATTAAATGACAAAAGTGCGCGACGGTGATTCTACTATTCTACTGTAAGTACACTTTTTTATTATATAAACTTATTAACTGTAATAATAACTTACATTTATTCGGATAAAGCAAATTTTCAGGGGAATATCGTTCCCCCTTCCTCAAGCCTATTTTAATAAATGTAAGTTATTATTAAATTTTATTTTAGAGATGTTGGAGATCTTTCATCACAATATATATGGTAGGAGAAAAAACCTACGAAGGAGGTATGGAACAGTTATTAACTGTAGTTCAAAGAGATCAAGAAAAAATCTTCCTCATGAACTTATCGGTAATAAGAAACTTCGAAAACTGCCATAACCCCACGATCACATTATTTTAAACATTTTCTTTATATCTGGGTTTGGGACATTGTGTGTATTTTGGTAACAAATTTTAAAAGATTTTTACAGTACAAATATTTTAGTTAATAACTTCATCTTGATGTTTGTATTTATTTAGCCTTAGATAGATTTATCTTACATGTATCTTCTACTCTTACGCTTAGATATTTACTCTTTGGGCCCAGCACTATTGACTGTATAATTCTTTAGATTTAATTTTGAACTCTAGTTATGTAGCAGAATCATTAAGATTGTTTTGATCATCATTTTACCTTTTTATCTTGCTAATATATTTGGGATTTTCATGTTATTTTTTTTAACGGATTGATCACGGGTTTTTTTTTCTGTTATTTCTGTAAAACCGTGTCAACTGGAACACGGTTCAGAGTTTCTGCTGGTCCAGAGTTTCTGTTCGTGGACGACAACGCCCGTCCGCATCGGCCTCGTGTGGTGGACGAGTAACTCCAACAAGGGGACATTGTTTGGAGTGTCCTGCACGTTCCCCGGACCTGAATCAAATCGAACATGCATGGGATGTTCTCAGAAGACGTGTTGCTGGACGATTTCCATCACCACGAACGTTACCCGGCTGAGAATAGCATTGTTTGAAGAGTGGGATGCAATCCCCCAAAGTATGCTTGATATTGTGGTGTGTAGTATGCCAGCAAGTTGCATTGCTTGCGTAGCTGTGCGAAGGGACCACACAGCCTATTTAACGTTCTTTATGCCTTCCACAAACACCTGGATAGTACTCCAGGTGCTTCTATCATAATGACGTTTCGGACATTTTTAATTTCTTCTGTTAGAAGCAATGCTGCCACCTTTACTTTTTGTGGGGGGATGGTATTAAGAAGACCACCAAGTTTGATCACGACCGGATAGCCCGTTTATTGAGGAAGGTTATAGGATATATAACATCACGCTACGACCAATAGGAGCGGAGCAGTAAACATAAACGTCAATCAATCTGGCAAACTGAAGCATGTGGCGGCAACAATCTGAGATTCAAAAAACAAATCGAATACATTATTGATGGGGGGGAAGGGGAAGGAAACATGAGTCAAAAAACAATATAAAATAAGTTATAATTACATATATAATAACAAGGACATGGTATGATATAATGACATTAATATAATAAAATAGTCACTATAAATGTAGACAATAAATTTAATTAAGTAATTACAAATATTTAAATAAAGGTTTAAATTCACAAATAAAAGATTGAAAAAAACCAAGCGGAAAATCATTATGATTTACATAACATCGAGTACATTGAAAAGGGTTCAAAAATGGGATTAAAGAAACTATTTCAATAAAACAAAAACAAAACAAATTTTTAAAAATGCAATTTTGTAACTCATTTTATATTGCTTTTTAATTCATGTTTTCTTTCCCTTTCATCCATCCATAGTGAATGTATTCAACCTCTTTTTTGAATCTCACATTGTTTATTTAAATCTCCTAGGACAACTTTTTTTTTTAACTATTTCTTTCCATAATCCTTTTTACATTCTTTGAATAGTCTGTGTATAAATTTTAGTGTTTATTCGCTTATTGATTACAGCTACAGAGTGCTTTCAATACACAGATTTAATTACAATCACTTGTATACATCGTAAAGCGGAAATTTAACATTGGAATTTCAAAGCAACAGTCTTTGTTTTTTTATTTGTGAATTGTTAAAGTGAGTGATTTCTGAAAGGTTCGGAGCATAACGAAGTGCGGGATTATTCCTTGGTTGCTGCATTTTGACAATCATAGAAGTCATTCAAAATTTGCTACTAAGTATCTATTCTAGAGGCAGGAAATACTTTACAAAATACAAGAGAAATCCTTAGAGTTTCGAGAATTTGCTGTGTATAGCTTCTAGTTGAGAATATAAAGTCAGTCAAAGCATTTTAAAACAACATTCGAATTGAATATTAACATCTGTTTCTAGCATTGAAGTAGTAGGCTGTTGAATAATCAATTCATTTTGTTAAAAATCTAGAAGTTTCATAAACAAAATGGCGTATTTGGTGAAAATGATGAAATCTCACTCTGTAGATAAATTCTTAAGGAAATCTTAAAAACAAAGTATATCAATATCGAAAACAAAATCCAGTCTCATTAGACGTAGAAGTGTTTATTCTTTATATCACCAACATATTTCTTATGATTGCACATACATTCTCAAGGCTAAGGTTCTAACATGCAAAAAAGAAGAATGATATTTTGAAAAAAACAAAAATACAAACAAACAAACAATTTTGGGCTAAAACTTTTAACATGGCCAATTTGTATACAACGTATTGTATAATTATAGGCAGCCTATAGGGTGGCTGGGAACCATACCACTTATTTCTTAAGTTCATTTATTAAGTTCCCATAACCCTTAAATACAATAATAACATAATAGGGGATACGGGAACCACCCTGTAAATTATTGTTGATTAAGAATAGCATTTCTAACAACCCAGTATATCATTACATTATAAACTTTAAAAAAATTCACTTTCAAGAAGTAAAATTATTTTTGAATTTCTTTATAAACAACGCCTCCTTAAATATCAAGTTTTCTTTACAATTAGAATTATCTAATAGTTGAACATTGTCTCAGTCAACAACATGATCAGGATTTTTGGTAATGTGTTCAGCTAAAGTTTTTTTATTTAAACTAACTTATCGATAGCCTGTTTATGTTGTTTCTTCCTCAAAAATAAAAAGTTTCTATCATTCATATATAAGAAAGACAACAAGTTAAAGAACTAATTTTCCAAACTATACCCCTACGAAACCTTTTGCTTATAGGTTCTTTCATATTGGTCCCAAATTTTTCGTAAGGGGTTTTCAATTACTTGTATATTTTCATTTTTAAAGATTTTCTCAATTCTTCCCGAAATCATTCCGTAATATGGTAAAATTCTACACCTCTCAGGTTTGTTTTTATTCTTTACGCTCTTCTTTGCTTCAGTTCTTTCTTTTTCTCAATTAAATTTCTTTTAACTTCCTTTAATTTATCAAAAATCATTTTATTAGGATAATCAATATTCTTCAATAATTGTATACTATCACTAATTTGGATATTAGCTATTTCTTCTGAAGAAGCTAATTTATTAGATCTATACATATTTTTCAAAAACATAAGATTTTTAAAAAAACTCCAATTTTATATTTAAATGGCTAGCATGAGTTAAAATTTCAACGACGACCTGTAAAAAAGAGCTTTCTATATTAAGTAATGTAACGATGTAGGTTGTCACCCCCGTAATAAGATAAATAGGCGAAATTTTTGATCTTACAGTGTAATTATGGGTTTGAGATGTTTACTTTAATTAATCACTATATTTCAGGGTGAATTTTATATTTCTTAAAAGAGTATTTATGGTGTTAAAATTATCTAAAAAAATGTTACTAATTTTAATGTTCTTATTTTATTTACTTGACTACTAAAATATTATTGTTTGAATATTGTATTTTATTTAGAATCAGTGTTTTTGTGAAAGCCACTGCAATGGCGGACTGGCGTTGGAAAATCATTTTTTCCACATTCCCATAAAACCTTAGTTATAAACTTTCGATTTCAAAGGAAGTGATGAAAGCTTAGTGACGGGTGCAAACAGAGGTCTGTGGGGTCACATGATCCCAATGAACTGTTTTAATTGGTGTAAAAGGTGAGAGATCAATTTTCTGGGGAAGTTTAGCGAAAAACTTCCAGTTGGAGATTTTTATGTGAGAGAGAGCTTTTCTAGTCCGTCAAGGCGGGCGAACGTGTCGAGGTGCGCTCCGGCATCCCGTCGGAGGGCAGTCGGCGGCGGTGAGCGGTGTGGTTATCGGCGAGAATCGCCGAAGACGGCAGCATAAAGGCAAGGGAATAAAGATGAAGACTCGTACCAGCCGGTTGCAGTACGGTTTGGATGGGAGCCATATTTCCCGACAAAGCCAGGTGTCAACGAGAAAGGGCGAACCCAGCGGGCAACGACCGAACGTTTTGGGCCCAAGGGCAGCCACAATCACCGCTAGAGCTCCAGAAACTGTAAGTAACAGACATTTTAAATCTCACGCCGGGGAATTATCGGATGCATCCGGCTTATCTGAAATTCCACACCGGGCGGGAAAAGAACGATTAAGTGTTTAACCGTTACAAGGTGGCGAACCCAAGGCATCGGACAGTTCCCGAAGAATCGGGCAGGAAGCCGATTACCGACCGGGAAAGTGTCGTCAGTCGCCGAGTAACTTAAGCATACGAGTGTTGACCGACGTAGATCGCAACAGCTGATCGATGAAAACGATTAGCGAAAGTGCTAAATAAAGTAAAGTGCTCCGAAAGAGAAAGAGACTATTTGATGAAAAGAAAAGAATATTTCAGAACATTGAGAGACAATTTAATTTGCTATTAAAAGCAAATAGACTGTAAAGGTTAAGTGGAGAAGGAGTATTAAAAAAAAATAGTAATCTTGTATATTATTATATGTATAATTCATTTTTAATATAACTTTTGAATACGTTTTAATAGTTAATCTTAATGATAAAGTGTGTGTTATTTGATGATATGTCGTGTTTATTAAACTAGGGGGATTTGATAGGTGATTCAAACCAGAAAGAGACGTCTCTCGTTAATAACTTTATACTGAGGGATAATGAGGGAGATAGGGTTGAAGGGAAAATCTGAGCGTGTGTTTATGCATTTTATTAAAGTGTTTATTATCCTTGGAAAGTGAATAAAAGGAATGTATTTTTTATGATTACAAATCTTGTCTTTTCACTTACTTAGTAGATTTTATGGGGTATTTTGAGATTAAGGGGTAGTAGTTTATCGTAAGAGGGTTCTGTTATTTATCTTAGTGGGTGTTAGTTATTTATCCTGGTTTAAGGGCCCAGCGCCAGGTGAAAACAGCCTTGACCACTACATCATTGATTAGTGACAGGAACCGTCAGGTGAGTTAAGGTGCGTATAAGAGACAGCAGAAAGCGGAGATTTCTTCGGGGGACCAAGCAACCCTTTCGAAGGCTGAATTTTGGTAGCAGAGCATCATTGCTCATTTTTATTGTTTGTTTTATTATTTTTATAGTTCACCGAGTTAGGATAAGAAAACTACTCGTGACAGTAAATATTATAAAAGATAGAAATAAAAAAAGGAATAGAGTTGAGAAATTTCTTCAAAGAATGACTTATTTGGTGAAACATTATGAAATCTGAATCAACAGATTAATTCTTAATGATATCTTAAAAAGAAATTATTTATTAGTTTAAATACAGCATTTAAAAATAATAAAAATGTAAGCTCTAAAATTGTCGTATCTTAAGTCTGTTCTAATAGAGAAGTCGATATAATAACTATTTGTGAAAAAGAAAGTCTGAAATGATTTCTATGAGAAAATTCTACCTTATCAAACCTCAACAGCCTGAGTTGTTTTCATGTTCACATCCACCATCAACAGACAAACATTCAATCCACGTTTCTATATTACCATAATCACATTCACGAAAACTTATAATCGCTGCATGAAATACTTATCATGAAATATATCCGTTTCTTATAGCATCTAAACTACCACTTTAAATAAAAAAGAAGTTTTATTTTATTGCCAATAGGCTTACTAAGCAGATGCATCCGCAGCTACAATGAAATTAGTGTCCGTGTTGGGATTAAATACTTTTTGAAGTGCTTAAAGTTACAAAAACATGAGCGATGAAAAACATTTAAAAAAATATTATTAAGTATCATTGACTATGCCTATGCAAATTAGAAATTTGCAAGTCTATATAAATCAGAAACCCATACTATAAAATCGTATTACAATTTCCAGAGCAGAAAATTCATGTACGACAAAGTTTTAGGACCTTTCGACAGACTTTTGATAATTTAATCGAATACTGGGGATCCATTAGTATACAAATTAGTTTAGGACCCGGATAGCACACCTGGCGGACTGCTAAGGAAACATACACTTTCATGGAATTGTAATATCTTAAAATATTTTCCTTTTACTGGCAGAACAAAAACAATAAAAAAAAACGCTTATAAATAAATCGAAATGTGTTTTTAATTCTTCACTTCTGGTTTTCTTCACGACTCTTCATTAAGTTGTCAGCAGATTTAAATGAAGAAACCTTGTTACAAAAATTAAAAACAAAATACAAATCTATATTTTAAGATTTCTATGATGCATGTCACAGATCAATTAAGGAAAGGCTTCAACTTTTGGTATAAAATTGCATAGACCAACTGCTGAAGCCTTTCCGTTGTATATCATAAAATCAGAACACATACATTGGCATTTTTTTTTAACTTTAGAGTTTCGTATGTTTTAAAGAATGTTAACACATTATTTCATATCACGAAATCAGCAAACTATTTTAATTTTAAATCAGATTTTTAAACGTTAATCAAATAGCTTTCATTCTGTGACTTCATACAACGAAGTGTCCGTATCTTGTGAACGGAGCCGAATCGACACATATTGCATGCAGGGCCGTAGCTACCACCGGGGCAGTGCCCGGGGCCCCCGAGCAAAGGGGGCCCCCGAACGAAGGGGGATTTTTTTTTTACAAAACCATAAACACTTGTCTTTTTTTTTTGGTTGTTAAAATAGGCTTGTTAAGGGCCTCGCAAAATTCATCTTGCCCGAGGCCCCGCACCCTCCGAACGCAGTGTCACCTAGAGACAAAGCCTTTGCGCTGAAATGTGACGTCACTACTCCTAGGCGATGCATTGGATGAAAGCTCTTACTCAATTAAAACAAACAATCAGATAAACTATACTTCATTAATATTTCAGTTTTAATTTAATATTTTTAAGTTAATCGTGTAGAAATTTAAGCATATATTTTTAACTAATTCTTTAAGATTTTTATTTTTTAAATATACACTCGATTTTTTCACTTTACAAATAGAAATAAATTCTATTTAATACTTTAGAAAATAATATTACTTTGCAGCATTTTCTATTTTCTCATACTTAAAATATAAAATCATTAAGCGCGTAACTATTTTCTTACATTTATTGTTTTTTTCATCCTATAAGTGTTTCTAAAATGAATTTTTTCAGAGCTTACCTTTTCTGAGGAAGGTAGAAATAAAAAAAGAAAAAAATTACGAATTTATTAAATGAATTATTTCAAAAAAATCTTGCATTAAATATATAATTAAATCACTCAGTATTTCACATATAATAAATATTTATTGTAGAAACGATTTTAAAGAAACCCTCCATTATTTTGCAATAACTGACAGTAAAAAAAACAACAACTTTGAATTGAATTAAAACGAAATTTAAATTTTCTAAATTAAACACTAAGTTTTCGATCATGTATTTTAGAAACTCAGGTGTGAATGATCCTTAATAAATGGACAGGAATTTATAACTCAGGATACAAAAAATATTTTTATTATACTAAACATTTGCAATAAATAACAGAATCTACAAAATTAACTTTAGTAATTCAGTCAAATACACAGTTAAAAATAGTAAAATTTACACAAAATTAGCATTTTTTGAACGTAACTAAAATATACTTAAAATTATTTTCTGTCAAAAAAATGTAGAAAAGACATAATATGCATTTAATTTTTACAATATACTGATGAAACCTTTTTTTATTATTCCTACCAATTTCAAAAGATGACAAAATATTAACATAAAAAGAATTTCAAATAGAAATAAACCATACATTAAATAATACAACATAATCTTAAAAAGATACAAGATACCTTAAATTAACAAGATTGGAGAAGGGATTCTAGATTTATTTATGTTTTTATTGTTTTAAAGTTTTCAACTTTCTTGCATTATTTAATTTCTGATCAATATCGTTTTTTAACTTGCAATAATTTTTTAAGAGAGTATTTGTTGAGCTTTTTATGATAAGATTAGTAACTTTATCAGAAGAATGCCCGCTTACACATGGAGAGAAAAACATTTCTTTGTTCCTGAGAACATCTACAGTTAAAGACGAGGCTAATTCTTTTTGATTAGTAACACTCAGGAAATCACCTTCAAATTGTTCACTAATAAGTTTTTGTACAATTATATAATTATGAATTAACAGTATTTACAACTGAAATTGATGGATATAATAAACCTCCTCTATCAAAGCTATATATCAATTTAAAGCGTGTATCTACATTTAAGGGTTTATCAATAATAATGTTGTCTTTACAACTACTTCATTTTGTTCTTTTTAGAGCTGTATGGGAACAATAACCAGCTAAATAAGTTATAATAGGCAATGTGGGCTCAATAGCTTGAATATCTTCATCTGTCACAGAAATCATATGAGAGAAAAAAATGAATTCGTGTCGATCGACATCATCATCACCTTCAAAAGTTTCTATGTCTATAGTTCCAACAGTATTTGAATTTATTGACAGCTTCAAAACTGACATTGCACGAAGCTTTGATTCCACCTCATAAATTTGTCGAACAGAGATGTGATATTGTGTTTCAGCCATTCGGCTATACAATCCAAAGCGACATTCCAATTCATCTGTTTGGATTTTACCTGGCAATAAGTATGACATGGATAATTCTTCGGTGCAGTATCCAGTCAATTCAATGGCACAGCTTGTGGTTAGTTTAAGAGCAGAATGTGTTTCCCTTGTCAGATTTCCAGTGTCACAGCCTATCTTCTGCCATTTATCCAGCCAGTCTAAAAAGTTTTGAAGAAACATCAGTTTCTGATCATTTTCAGAGCATGTTAATGGCTCACAGAAGGTATTAATTGAATGTTGGCCTTTGTAAGGAGTCTTTACATTCATTATGTTAAACCCCGATATAAAAATGTCAATATACGAAGCTGTGCCTTGAAAATTTAATAAACCATGGACTGGTCCAAGTTCAATGAGACTCTGTGATGTATGACTGTTGAAAACTTGAATTGCCAATTTTACATTTTGACGCTCCAAGCTAGATGGCCACAGTGCTTTCCTGTTCAATGTGTAACCATATTTCAGTAAACTACCTGATTCTATTTCATAAAGTCTTTTCAATTTGTGAAAAGAAGCAGTACAGGAAGTTTCTTGAGTTAGATCAAAATTTGGATAATACATAGCTTGTTCAACATTCTTCTGATTTAACCAGTTATTACGTACACATTTAATCAGATGAACTGAATCCACAGAATAAAATAGTGGTCTGGTTTTATCACTTGGATGAGGGTAAACAAAACTTAACTGAAATAAGACATACTTTTGCGATTTATTGAATTATTGTCAGTCACTACAACTATCACTTTAAATCCTATTTCTTCAAGGCCTACAATTATCTTTTTTGTGATTTCGAACAAAGTCTCAGCTGTTATTTTCTTTGTAGGTATAATATGTACAACATCCCTATACTTTGAACGAATGCTCTGAAGCATAAAAACAAAAACACTTGATGCTGCTTCTACCTTGTCATATGCCATTCCAACGATATCCCCACCTTTGTAGTCCAGATACTGTTTAATATGGATTTCATCAATCATCAAAGAAACATGTAAATCATATTCTTTTAAAAGTGAAAATTTTTGCCTGGCGTAAGCCAAGAATCTCGATTCATCCATTTCATCTTTTGGATTCAGGGATCTTTTCAAACTCAGCTTATGGATGGTGCAGGGATGAGGCAAAATCACATTCCCTGAACATCGTAGAAACTTAGAAGCTTGTGGGGATATAAAAAACAACATAAAAGCAAAAATAAGGGTGAAGGGAGAATAACTAAATTTTTCAGGTTTTGTATTCACAAGATTAAACTGTTCAGTGATGAAAAGTAGAGTTTGATGTGTGTTGTCTGATACTCTCTCCAGAAAAGATTTAAGTAAGGATTTAATTACATTACCATCTAATTCATTTAATACAGTTGACTTAGGATTAGTCTGTGCAGTTTCAATTTTATCAAGAATGTCATATATTTCATTAATATTAGATACTTTTAAAGGGAAAGTTCCAATACCTGGAAGTTGCTTAATAGAACTTCCCTTATATGAAACTCTTAACTGCATATCTTCCTCCACAGTTACAATATAAGAAAATTGAGGAACATTCTCCAAAACATCCACATTCAAAAAAATCACAAAGTTTGACTTACTAATTACATTCCAAAAATTTGAACATGGAAATTTTGTATTACAAGTAATAAGTTCATTAATATTTGTAAATGTTCTTACTTCATCATATGCTTTTTTTGAAGCATGGTTTTCAGCTAAAGCTTTAGCAATATTTCTCTCTTCGAGTTTTCGTCGCTTTTCACTTGGATCTTCTCTAGATGGTCCAGCATTCGATGACAAGTAAAATGGACATCCTGGAAAAATACTGGGGATAGCAGCAGATTGTAATCTGGGTATCTTTAGTCGTACAGAAAGAGTTTTGCCAGATTGTTCATCAAAAGCTGATGACTCCCAAACAACATCCTCCTCCTTGAAATGCTTGTGGCAAACCTTCAACAATAAAATTTTATGTATTAGAAAAGAAAACTACATTTTAATGAAAAAGCAATTTAAAAGTAGTTTCATATTATTATTAAATTATTATAATTATTAATTATCATGCAATTATTTGAAATAAGCGTTAAAGAGAATCTAAACTGTTATTAGTTATTTACCTTTGAATTTGCAGAACAGACAAAATCTTTACGTGGAATAGCTTTCAACCAAGCAACTTTCATTTTGTCATCTTTTGGGAATCCAAATACATGAACTTTATTGTTCAAATCGTAATTCCCTTTACATTTTAGAACACAGCATTTATAGGGCATTCTGTGAAAATAAAATGAATAATATAATAAAACAATTTGAAAATGAAATTTAAATATTAAGCAAGCAATATTTTATATTTGCTTAGCATTATTACTCAATCACCATTCACATTAAAAAAAAATGTATATAAAGAAATTTCAGCTAATTAATACCAAACAGAAATTGTAAATTATTTTATTTATACACTTTTAATTAAAAACAAAACTTGATCAAATCAATGCCTAAACTCTTCTTTTTGGGAATTTATTTCTACAGTTGTAATTATCGTAAGTTTAATTCATCTAATGTTAAATTCATTTTATTTTATCTATTATTAAAATAAATTATAATGCTGCCTAGTTAACTGACTGAAAGTATTTTAATAGTCAAATAAACTATTTCTTAAATAAATTATTAAAACAATACGATTTGGAGTGAAACATAGAACATTAACTCTTAGTACTGCCTATTAAAATCACTTTTGTTTGTCAAAATATCTTTTTTAATTTAAGTAAGTCCTATAAAACTATATATAATTGATTCTGTTATTAACTATAACAAGCAATACTATAAATATAAAAACATACTTGAAAAATTCAAGTCCATACTATTTCTTTAACTTTCAAAGCACGTGTTTTAGGCCTAATGAATCAATTCATTGTTTTTTAGTTTTATAATGAATTCAAATTTTCCAATTTAACAAAAATACTAATATGATAAATGATAGTTAGAATATACTTACTTCTTTGCTTTTATGCTGATCAAATTCTTCAAAAATCAAAAATAAAACTTCTTGTAGGGAGAAAGTCGTACGGCACCTTGAGAGTTTTACTAGTAATCGATCGCCTAGCTGCTGTGACGTCAGAGTACTTCCTGCTGTCAGCGCAATGGCTTTGACTCTAGGTGGCACTGCCAAACGCCGGATCTGCCCCGGGGCCCCCAATCCTCTAGCTACGGCACTGATTGCATGGTATACTTTTTTTGGAATAACCAACCCAACACTCTGACGAAGTTTGTCGAATTTGTGATGGAACACCCTATATATATATAACTGCAAAGTAACTGTAAATAAAATATAAAAAAGTAAATAAAATAAAATTTGTTGGGGAACTATTGAAAGTGCCTTTTTAAGCAATTTGGATTAAAGAAAGTTGTTATTCTCTGCAAAGGATAGAAAGAGTTTCTCTGTAAATTAAATTTACTTAAGAATTGTTTTCAGTAGAAACAAGATTTTCATTCCTTCTTTTGGATTATAAGCTTTTCATAGTTGTTTTTTTAAAAAAAGCTTTACAATTTATTTTCTGATATTTTCTTGTTATTTCTTTGGGCTTCATCAATGAATTACGTTCTAAATTGTCATAAGTTTGTTCTTATAGAGGAATCGATATAATTTGTGAAAACGAAAGATTAAAATTTTCAAAACAAAACAAAAACGAAAGCCTGAGTTGTTTTCATGCTATAGAAATTATTCAGTTATTACAGAATATTACAGAATCTAGAGACAGGAAAATACTTTCAAAATATAAAGGAAATCGTCGGAGATTCTAGAATTTGTCGCTTATAGCTTCCAGATCAGAATGTAAATTCAATAAATTTTTCAAACGAATATTTATGAATTTCATTTTAACATCTTTTTCTAGCTTTAAAAACAGCAAAATATTAAAAGGAGATAGTTATTGAAAAGATTAGTTTATCAAATAAAAAAATAAATAAAATCTAAAAAAAA
>JAFIDM010129567.1:0-13858 GCA_023159025.1 Thereuonema tuberculata
TGCTGTCCTCAAGTAGAGTGATGTCTGACACGTTTTCGCAAGCTTCTGCCAGATAACAAGTGCACAGAGAAGAACACATAAGACTGCTTCCGGGAACCACAAGCATTCTTGCACCCTTTCGTGCAGTTGCAAGATATCATTTTAAAGAGGGTTTCAGGAGCTGCATCCTTTTCCATTTTGCGGGGGGAAAGGCCGAATCGGATAGGTACCCAGCCCCACCCGAGCGTTCGTATATCCTAACCACTGCTGTATCTGAAGGTAAAATCGTAAGACATGAATGACGCAGCACTGATGACTAAGCAATTTAGTTTTCTTGCTTTTTATTGTGGGTGGGACCACTGCCAGGTTGACAGTGGTTTTCACCAAGAAGATCTTGCCTTTCTGATTCCGTTAGGGTGAGGCAGGGTTGGGCTGATGATTCCGTTGCAAGACGAAACGGCCGTTCCCAACTCATCCCCATAATCAGAAAGGCAATTTCTTCTTTTCCTCTTGTTCAGGTACTGATTTTCTTTTCCTTTATTACAGTTAATATTATAAATACTATTTAAACACTTTACCCAAATACTATTTCTTGAAATAGCAAACATACAATTTTCTGATATTTTTAATAATTATGACTTTTAATAGCATCACTTAATGCTATTAATGAATGTTTGTTAATTAAAAGTATATTTTGCTTTAACATTTCCAGAATACCAATTTATTGAGACAGTCATTGAAATTTAAACTGACATCACAATCTAAAAATAAAAGACAGCAGCATATTTGAAAATTATCTCTAGTATCTAGGATAAAATCTATAATATTACAAAAAAAATATGAATTCTTTAGATTTTAGATTTTCTTATCACTAATCAGTTTTGATAATCTTATTTAATATCAACTTATATAATTTGCTACTTTCGTCTATCTGTCTGTCTAGCTCGGTATAATTAAGCTATTAGGATAGATCCAAGGTTCTCAATGGTAGCATTCAATCAAGGATACTCAAATTGGATGAAATATTAGTTCATTTTGCCAATCCATGTTGTTTCCATGAGCTTTTAACTGAAATTCTAACAAAACATACGTTCAAAACCAAATAGTTTTGTTACCACTACACCGATTTTAATAAAATTTATAATATTTACTCAGTTTGTTACGCTGATTTTGAAACTCAAAACCATTTTAGCCATAGAAGCTTCTTTCACAAGTTAGCGCAGTATTTAGATTAAACAAAGGTGAGTTTTAAATGCCTTTCGGCGTTGTGAGTCAAAAATAATAATTATTCTTTAGATAAATTAAACTTTAGATATGGTTGGTAGTTCGTTTTTCTATTCGGGTGGAAAATGAACCTTTAGATTAAACTCTCAGAACCTACATTATAGGTGTACGGGTAAGAAGTACACCTAAGTAGGTCTGATAAACATTAAAAAAAGCAAAGGTTTCAAATCAAATCATCAATGGAATCAAATATATATAGAGAGATATAAATTGGCTAAGTTCGTCTGTCTAACTGTCTGTAACTCGATATAATTAAGCTATTAAGATAGATCCAACGGTTCTCCATGGTACCATTGAATCAAAAATACTCAAATTGGATGAAAATTTAATGAAATTCGGCATACTTCCTCAGTTGTTTACGCTTATTTCGAAACTCAAAACCATTTTTGCCGTAGAAGCTTCGTTCACAAGTTAGCACAGTGTTTAGATTACATTTACTTTATATTTGATAGTTGATAATAAAATGATTTTTCAGATTTTTTTATGCCTGTCGTCCGACAGGCTTTGCTGCTAGTTATTATATATGGTGTAAAACATTACGAAATTACTTTATGATGTTTTTTCAATAACAATTCTCAACAGCCTTTAGGCTGTCATTTCTTTACTGCTGTTAATACAGAATGGTGGAAAATAAACGACACGGAACAATTTGACCACATGAAAGGTGGCACTGCGAGATGAACACGTAGGCGATTGTAGTATTCGGAACACGAATGATTGTGGATATGAGATTAATCAGTGTTGCTATAAAAATGGTAATAACTACCGAAGAGAAAGTGTTTATTCTGGAGCACTATGATTCGAAATCCTGGCATGCAAAATCGATAACCCGAAATTTAGTATTTCTGCTTTAACACCCTTCTTGATTGTTAAATTATTAAAGTCTTTGGATGTTGCGCTAGAAATGTAACACCTCATTTTAGATTTTGTTTGAATGGCAGCGTTACACACCTTAGCGTAAATCATGGTGAGCATCATAGTGTGTTTAACGGAAAAAGATTTATCTGCCAATGTCACGTTTTGTTACAAGCTTGTTACGTTTTCTATGTCGTTTGTAAAATCCTCAGACGCTTTGACGAGTCTAATTCTACTGGGACGACAATACCGTGGCGAACGAGGAGTTGTATTCTGCCAGACTATTTTTTGGTTGTTGTTATCAAAACTTAGTTGAAGTGGCACAAAAGAACTCTGACAAATGTTTAGGTCGGAATCAGAATCATTTTGGAATTTCTCCTTGAATTGTCTTTGTTGTGATCCGTCCCTCTTTGTAACATTAACGTGTTACAGTCATCTTCATCTAAAGTTTGCACAACCTCTTCTAAATGTGATAACAATCGAGTGACGGTACGGTCCAGTAAATTTTGCAATTTAATTTCAGCACTGACAGTAGTCACAGGCAGTGGCGTAGCAACGCCTTTCGGGGCACGGGGCGGGAGTTCCTGGCCGTCCCAGCCCCCCATTATTAAGCACTCCCTTTATTGTGCCTCTACTTTCGGCACCAGAAAACTAAGTCATAACTTTACATCCATAAAAACTTATGGAAAAAAATTGTATGGATAGAACTACTGATAAATTTTAAATATAAATTCGTCTCGTCTTGGCGTCCCTCCCAGTTGGGGCCCAGTGCGGTCCGCTCCGCCCCCATTGCTACGCCACTGGTCACAGGATAGGATTCCTTAGCTGAGTAGGAGTCTATTTTAGCTTTTTTTAATACACTGTAAAGTAGATAGAACATTTTTGATGATAGTTGTGCTTTTCGTCCTGCAGAGATCTAGAATATACCTCTTGTTTTATATGCTCGACTTGGATAGCTAATGATTTCTTTTATTATTTTGGAAGCATCTCTCGTTCCTGTAGTTTATAATTTCATTTCAGCAGCATACGTCAGTACGATCTCATCTGCATTGCTACGTAGGTATCCTGTTTTCTTCGTTTGCTTCTGTCACTCGATTCTCTGAATGTCTGCTGTGTCCATCCCGATTGCTATACTACTTTTGGAATTTCAAACAATTTTTATGAGAAGTCACAATATTTTCTAGAAATATATCTTCTTTCTTGTGTGCTGCCATCGATCTTCATTTCAATTCAGACTTAATATATGAAAATCGTGCTTTATTTCCTTTCTTTGTTCCTTTGAATAGTCTTCGTAACTGCAAAGATAATTTTCGATGAACTCCAATTTATCATTAATGCTCAGTAGTGTTGTTGTTGCATCATGTTAAATAGTTCTCTTCGAATCATTATTCTGACATCCGATGATCTTAAAACACAATTAAGACAATTTAAAATTAAAATAAACTCGAGGTTGAAAAATTCACATTTTTGATGACCACAAATCATGGAAATTCACCGGAATCCGCGGCAGATTTTTGCGAAATTTTTTGCTATAAACCTTTATCTTTGTATTAAAACACAAATCATTACCGGGATATACCCTGAAGTATAAGAAATCCCTTCTAGATTGCTAAAGTTGGTAAAAAAAAACCCAAAGAAAATGTTTTTTTTCAAAGCACTACTCTTAGTCAAAATACTCAAAATGAAAGTATTTAAAATTTATGCACATATACTTGCTTTATCACAATCCATAATTGCTTGCTCTAAATTATATTCCGAATAAAATATATTCAAAGTACAAAGTATCCACCCGCAAAGAACGTCGAGAAAAGATATATTCACTTTCCGAGACGATCAAGTTCAGACTTGTTCCACGTCACTGAGTTTGCGCGGAGGGGTGAGGCAGGATTACATTATTCTTCCCGGACTATTCCACTGTATCATGAAAGCAATTATTTCTACATAAATTAAGTTTACGAAATCGACTTTTGGCCAGCTAAACTAGCCAATTACCGTGTGTGCATCGGTCGAACATCTGTAACGAACTTATCTGTGAGAATAAATAAATCAAAAGTTATACCAAGAACAGCTAGCAAATTAAGTTAATAGGGAAAAATAGTCAGAGATCACAGTGGAACGGTGGATATAAAGTAAATCTATTAAAGAGAACCCAAAAATAAATATATACACATATACAAATCAATACAAGTTTAATAGGAAAAAGTTTTACAAGAGAATAAGCAAGGGAAAAAAATTAATATAAAAAAAAAAAATAATGAACAATTAGTTCCAAAAATCCAAAAACAAACTCTGAGGAATAAACAGTAATGACTCGGCAATTACCAGAGAGCACACACTATTAATCCCCTTGAAACAACTTGCTGGATCAATAAAAAAAACAAAATTCGGTCGATCGGCCACCAAAATAACCCAAAAACCCTTTGGTTAACTAAATTAAAAAAAAAATACCTAAAAAAAAAAAAAATACAAAAATAAACTCGTTCGATTCTTTGAACGAGAGGCTACACTAAAACTCAGATCCCAGGATTGCCACTGAGATTACAAAAAAAAGGGGAAAAAAAAAACCTCCCTTCTGATGATCATCAGGGGAAAAATTACCTACTAATTCCTAAAGGTTAAATAAGTAAAATAAAAGACAATGTACAATCTATTGACAAATGATTGTAAAATATGCTTGTTAAAATAAGCCTTAATTACAAGAGATCCTCTAGGGAATTATTTTCTTACTAGAAGTTACAAAACAACTGTTGGCTGTTAAAAGAAATAAATTGCATATACCAGATAAAGTTAATATTTAGACATAACTTCTGGCATCAATACTAGCTTATTTAACATTAACATGACATTAATACAAATCATACTGGTCGTACTCAGTTCAGCTAATTACAAAGATTTAATAAAGTTCATAATTAACAGCGCACATGAGATTTTCTTTTATTTATCTCTAGTCAATAGTCGTAGCTAATAAACTCTGAAGCAGCCTAGGCAGTCGAAGAAGATAAACTATCCAAGATTAGCATGAGTTCCAAGCCTCCGTTCACTTCGATGTCTAGTTGAATGAATAGTCTTCACAAGAAATCGAAAAGTATACTCACAGACTTGTCTTGTACAATGATTGAGCTACTCGCCGGGTCAATTGAAGTCGGCTGACTGAATCCCCTAGGTACCTGGTTGGATACACTGGAAGGGAACAGATTTCAATATGGCGTCGTTCCGAACAAGAATACGATAACACTTGTTGTTGTCTTATCGTCGTGAAAATATCGTGTTATCGCGGGTAATCGTTGCTATGAATTCGATGAATTTACACTTATATGCCGGCTTTGGCATACTTCTCCTAAATTCGCCTTAGTAATTGGTGAACCATCGCTCACCCAAAAGAACTTAACACTTGGAAGCAATGACCGCTTGCCATGGATCTCGCAATCGGAAAAAAAAAATGTCTCTCCGTCACCAACAACGGTTGCTATGTCTCCTGACAACAATTAACCTTTTTTTTTTTTTTTTCGCCGGATAGCAGCGACACTTGGTGATACTAAAACCTGGGAAAAGCGCTACAGCCAAGATATTAAAGAAAACAAAACTTAAAATTAGAGAAACAATAAATCAACGTACAGAAGGCTCAAAGAGGAATAAAAAAAATAATAAATAAAAAAAAAAATGAAATGAAGCAGAACCGCTTCATTACACATCAGTTCAGATATCTTTAAAACCACTGGTCCCTTACAAGATATAGACTGGCCAACCATTGAAACCTATCGATAAAGTATCGTGTACTGTACTTCCACGTTAGCAATGATGTATGACGATCCCAGATGTTGGTTAATGTTTCCTTTTCGGACGAATAATGTGTCATTTAATGGCTATATCAATAAACAAACAAACCGATTTCTTGGTTTCGCCCGACCAGACATCATTATTGAAACGCCACACAACAGTGAACGGGGGACGATATGATGTATGGTCCCTGGAATCATTGGTCCGTACTTCATTGAGATTGACCAACAGAATCAGTAGACTGAAAATCAAGAGCATTGTAGAGAACAGATAATCATGCAATTTTAATCTCAGGGACTCGAACGTTTCTGCCAAGCACGACACCAACGTCTTCATTCCCAGTGGGGCTACGCGTCGTATGGTAAGGGAATTACTTCGGCTATTTCATGACACCTCGGAAATCATTGATATCCCGTGGAGCAAACATTCTATATCCCTCACATTCCCCAATAATGCTTTTTCAAGGACAACCTCCCACAAACATTGCTGAGTTGCTGCAAAAGATTGTTACAAAGCTTAGTAGAATGGTAAACCTCTCTTCCGTGACATGGTGGACAACGTACGCAACTACTATGAGTACTACTTAGAGCGCCAAGGAGATCACATTGAACATGTATTATCAACCACCGCTGATTATTTTTTCGGTTGCAGCGTTTTCTGTTCAAAACGGTTCAGTGTCCTTTGTTTTGGGCCATACTGTATTATTAACAAAAAGATAAAGAGAGTGACTTTCAGATCTTTCGAACTAGAGTATACAGAAGACAAGAAATGATTCGTCGAAACCCCTGCTCATGAATGCTAAAAAGATCTGCAATTCTTAATACTCCTCTTAAAAGGAGATGTTCTTAACAGGTATTGCTGTAAGGAATGCGGAGTTAATAGTGGTAAATAATTAAATTGAAAGAAAAAAAATACAGACAAACAAGGTACAGTAAGAATTAGTTGTGTTCTAACAACGCTTAGAAATGCGCAAAATTAAAAATCTAGATTTTTCAACAATTTTTTGCTTTGTTTTAAGTATTCTTTACCACGAAGTATAATATAGATTTACTCGGAAATGCTTAATTTCAATTGTCTGTTATGAGGTTACTTCTTCATTTTATTTTCCTTATTAAATTATTATTTATTATAAGAAGTAATCATTTCGTACATATTTGTAAATTACTTAATAATTTCTTTATTTGTAAGTGCAAGATTTCTATTTTCGGAATACTAGTTTCAAGAGACTTTCGCATTCAAACAATCATTCAAGCATTAGTTTCCAAAGTGTATATTTTGGATTTGCAAAAATATTACTACTATGAATACTTTTTTGTACCTTACTTTTTTATTTTCCTCTTTCATTCTATTCTTCTTAAGCTTTTAAACAAGCATATTATGAATATAATAAAATAAGTAATGCACTAATATAAAATTTATTATTAATTTACACGGTAAAGTTTATAAGATTTACATTATACTACGGATACTATAACGGTGAATTATCAATTCTGTTTCCAATGTCTGATTTTATTTTTAGGAAAACTTTTTGAGACTAAAGGTATATAAAATGTTTTGAAAAACCGCATTTCGCTTTCTAATAACTTTTCATTTAGAGTGGAATAACCTTATGTTTGTATTTTTGGGGGATAATTTTAAGATTTAACTGCTGTATTTTACGTAAGAAATTGAATTTTCAGAAATTTTATATTTGGTATACTTTTTAAAAATAAAGATAACAACATTGTTTATAGTAGCCTTCATTGTGCAATAATCTGATGTTCAATTTTTCTGTGCGTAAATTTTGATCAAGTATTTTATTAACTAGTTCTTTCACAAATAATTTTCTATAAAAGAAAGCTATAACATTAACTACAAAAAAAAGGTTTTAAACAGATGATTTTCAATTTTTTTAAAATAAAATTGTTTTAATTATGCATTAATTAAAAATGTGTATGGTTGTCTCAATGTGGAAATGCAAAGCTTTATCAGAAATCTATGAGAACTTCTGAACTTTTCTTTTTTTGTTTTTTACTAAACATGCTTTATATGGGTCACCACTTAAATATTTCAGAGACTACATTCAGATCTAGAAAATATCTCAAATTGAACTTAATCAGTATCAAAGCTGTATGTTAATGACAAATCGAACTTATTCGTAGAAATAGAACCATAATAAACGATAAAGTTGAGAAAAATGGAATACATACCTCTGAATGAAGTTTGGTTGATGGAACCATCGAGGTTAATACATAGTCTTGTTGCATTTTTCCGCAAGGGGGCTCAATTTTTAATCCCATTTCTTTCTTACATATATCCTTTGCTGGATCAACTTCCGTTTTATTGAACTTAGAATAGATTTTCAGACCTTCTACATTTGCTAATTTATTTATATAGAGAAAAAAGTATGCTAAGTTATTAAATGTTATATGTTGTTATAGGATTTACATTATTATAAGTTATTCAAGTAAATGTTTCACTTTGGAGTTATTGCAAAAAAAAAACTCTATAAAACTATTTACCAAGAATTAGGAAGAATATGTACGAGTGGGAATGATAATCTATTTTTACCGTATTTAACTAGGTAATTGAAGTCTAAACCTTTGTTTATATTTTTCATAAGTTTTGAACTTTTGGGTGGTTTCTTACTAAATAGTGGTTTCTTTTCTTTTACATTATAGGTTTTACATTATTATAAGTTATTCAAGTAAATGTTTCACTTTATAGTTATTGCAAAAACAAAAACTCTATAAAACTATTTACCAAGAATTAGGAAGAATATGTACGAGTGGGAATAATAATCTATTTTTAACGCATTTACCTAGGAAAATGAAATCTAAACCTTTGTTTCTATCTCTCATAACTTTTGAGTGGTTTCTTGAAATTACACATATTTAAGGACTAGCTATGATCTGAATTTGAAATCTTTTCTAAGTTGGTCCAAGTAAAAAAAAAAGCTCGAAAAATCGAATTAAATTTCCATAGAAAAGCAATTGGAATCTAAACTATGTTTCTATGTTTTTCTTTTAATATTTCATTGCTTTCAACATTTCGAGAGAATCCTTTTTGCTGCAAATGGTTAAATTAATTTTAGGTTTCCATTTAATAATAATAATGAGATCATATGTTATCCTTAAATTAAAAAAATTTCAAAAGATGTTAGGTGTGACGTACCATTCATACATCTAAGCACACACACACACACACACACACACACACACACACACACACACACACTTACACACAGTTTTCTAAGGAGCTTTACTTTCCTATGAACTTCACAGTGTTATATTCCTAATTTGGGCGGTTCCCTCTAAATGCTTTACAATTCTCATCGTCCTTATAAGTAATGTTCAACAAGGAATCGTAAAAAAAGGCTTTTCCGTTTTCACAGCCTTTTTAGGAAATATATTACATTTTTTAGCCAAATGAGTAAATCTGGAGTACTGGTGAAACATTAACTTATAATTTATTTGTCTACAGTTTCTGCTAAAGTTACTTTCAACTTTCCTTGTTGAATTTAGAATAATCTTTAATGGTTTTACCATTTTTTCAAAACTCAGTCATTTATTGATTGACTATACGGAGTAATAAAGATAACATAATGGCTACTTACTTTTCGCTGTGAAGGCAACCTTTACAACATAGTTGCAGTTCCAAGGACCATAAGCTCTATTGTCAACCAAAAAAGTAACATTGACTGATGTACTTTTAATATTAATATCATCACTGCTTTTATTCGCTTTGTAATGAAAATAAGAAAAAAATAATACTGTTTACCAATGGTCTGATATTGTTGTTATATTTAGAGTTGTACAATTATAAATTTATAGTCGTATTTAATTTAGAATGATCTAAATGTTATACCTTTAAAGCTTTATTTAAAAATATTACATAAATTTAGTTTCTACAGAATAATTGTTAAATTTAAAAGCATTCTAAATTGTATTAAACTAGACCTTTTTTTTTCCATTGATGTCTCGCGAAACTGATGGAAAATAATTGTTCCTTAGTCATAAATTTCTTTTATTCGAGTTACCTTCGGAATATATTTTTTCCGAAACGTAACAAATTCAAAACTCTGATTTAAGCTTGAAGATGAGATGTGGGGATGGATTAATTTCACACTTTCTTTCTTCTAAAGTTAATGAAACTGGTAAAAAAGAAAGTGGGAATGAATTTAGAACTCGATTTACGTTTTCATTGTTTTTATTATTGATATGTTTATATACATATAAACTATGTGTATATATATATATATATATATATAGACTGTATAATATTTGATTTTTGAATGTTAGAGCTTGAGTTAAATTGAGAGCGACTTGATATTTTTTAAAAAGAAATTCTTTAAAATTATAGTAGGTGCTAATGATGCTTTAAGGTTGAAGCTCTGTCTAAAATTGAAAATTATTTTTTTACTTTGAAAGCTGCACAGATCCACATAAATAATAATAATAAAAAAAACTAATCACTTCTCTTTGGATTTCATTTAATTTATAGAGGATATTGTCTCTGGCGCCTTTCTGACTTTACTATCTACATAATAAAAGACAAATTTCCATGTATTGTTCTCTATTGGTTGTCTTTACAAATGGGCATTCAGTGATTCGATAGTAAGCGAAAGAAAAAGAATTTAAAAGATAATTTTCTCTAATTATGACAACTAATTTAATTATGAATATAATTAACGGTTTGTTAATGTTTAAAATTTTATAAAAAAAAAAATCAATAATAAATATTTAGAAGAAAAAAAATGATATTATGTAATTTAATATCATATAATTTAAATATAATGATATATAATGATACTTATCTATGTACATATAATTTATTTTAAATTATATTGAATGATAACATAACTGAGGAAATAAATTGAAGAATCTTCTAATGGCTTCCTACTGCAGATGAAACACAGGAATATTCTAATTGTATTTTTAGCTTTCCGAAATTGGAATGATAAATATAAATTCATTTTGTTATAAATTAGAAATTAGATTTCGTAAAGCTATAGTTTGAAGCCAAACTACAATTTTTTGTTTTTTGAACGAAACTCGAGTTGAACGAAACAATGACTTCATAAATGGAGCAGGCAAGTTTTTTAGGTGACTATTCGCCGTTGGGAAGCTTCTAAAAGAAATTGGAAAATAAATAAAAACCAAAGATTTTTATATCAAAAATGATTTCTTGTTCCTGCGAATATAACTTTATTAGTATTAATAAATAAATTATTTTGAAAATTCCCTTGCAAATCTTCTAAAATAGCTGGAAATATCTTATGTAATAAAAGCGTTATTCTGTCTATCATCATGTCATAAGACTTAGTTTTACCAATTTTGTGACCAAACTATAAGAGATAGATTAGTTATGCAAATGGATAAAATGTAAATCTATTTAAGACAAACAAAATGCTACAAAAATCATTCGAAAAAAGTTTTTGTTTTCCAAGATGGCGCCTTTTAAAGGGTCAAATTTTTACTTTTTCCCAATTTAAATGAAAAGTATTAAAGTTGAAAGAGAACATTATATTGCGAAAATGTTGGTATTTGAAAGTTCTATCGAACGATATATCAGTCAATCACAATGTATCAGTCATTGTTGCTGCGATGGAAGATACATGCAAAAATGAAGTGTTTGGCTGCAACCCCCCGTGTGAGCGCCAACCCGCAATACACCTGAATTATGCGGAGAAGGACACCTGAGTTACACTGGCTAGGAAGTCGTATATTCGATCTCGATATTAATTTACAACATAAAGTTTTTTTATTAAATGCTCTATAATGCAAGAGTTCCGGAACGAAGCGACGATACCCGGCTATTATATATTATAATTATTATTATTATTTTGTGTATCATAAAAACGTTATTCTCTCTGTCATTTTGTCATAAGACTTTATATAGCAGTCATTCACAAACGTTTCTGCGTTTCCAAGATACATGCAAAAATCTGAAACATTTCATATTGGCTATTGTGAGAAGTTTCTGAAGGCACGTGAAAATGAAAATTCTTAAATCGTTAAATTTTAGTGCATCAATCAATGATGATGATGCAATTTTTTGATAAACAAAACCAGGGTATAATAATTATTATTAAATAATATAAAAACATTATTCTGCCTGTCATTCTGTCATAAGTTTTTCCAATTTTGTGACCAAACTATTTGAGATTGATTAGTCATGCAAATGGATAAAATGTAGATGTTTTTAAACCAAACAAAATGCTACAAAAATCTTCCGAAAAAAATTCATGGTTTCTAAGATGTCGCCTTTTAAAGGGTCAAATTTTGACTTTATGTCAATTTAAACGAAAAGTATAAAAGTTGGAAGAGAACATTACATTCAGAAATTGTTGGTATTTGAAAGTTCTATCGAACGATATATCAGTCATTCACAAACGTTTCTGTGTTTGGGAGATGCATGCAAAAATGTTATTTTTCGCTACAAATTTTTGGTGTGTGGCACTAACCCGCAATACAACTCAGTTAACCGGCAAAGCCACAACGGGGTTGGAAGTCCTATATTCTCCTGCGATCTCAATATTAATTTGCTAATTAATAAAGTTTGGATTTTTAATGCTACATATGCAAGGGTTCCGAAGCGAATCGACGGTACCCGGCTATTATTATTAGATATTATAAAAAGACGTTTATTATAAAAGCCTTGTTTCTGTCTGCCAGCAAAATGTTAAATCACAAATTACTAAAACGTCGAAGCAAGGTAATCTTTTGCAAATTTTCACAAAACATATAATTTATCATGATGTTTTGTAATAAAACTTAATATGTTACGTTATCAAAAATATGTTTGATTTTAATCATTCAAATGACAAACAAAACAGCTTTTTTAAATTTGAAATATTTAATTGATCAAGTAAGACAAATAGAAACTATCCTCACTTAACGATTGAAAATTGTAAAAAGATTAAATTTTAAATTATCGTAGTTTTGTTCATATACCAAGTTTAGAACAGCAAACTAATCATTAGAAATCGAGCAGAGCGCAGAGATGCGATGCCGAGCGAAGCGAGGCAATTTCTATTTCAAATAAAACACAAAATATTAACATTTTAACCATATATACAACATCAAACACAAAGAAAGGCACATTTACTGAATTAGAGAATATATATTCACAAAAAAATAAAAATATATTAAACAACTGTCCAACTATGCTAATTGGCGACGTAAATATAAATATTTTCAAAATAAATAAAAACAATGCAGTACTTAAATACCTAAAACTTAAGAGGAATAATGGTTCAAAAGTTGTCGTTACAGAACAACAAGAAACAACTGTAGAATTCATGTAAATATGAAAACAAATACAGATCATAATTTCATAAATAAACATGATATCGAAACACAAGGAATAATACGTTAAGAACGAATCTCGGCTAATAAGAGATTCTTATTATCCCGGATAATAAATATAATAATAATATGATAATAATAATAATTTTATCTCGGATAATAAGATGATAAGAGAAAACGAAAAATCAAAGATCTAAATATAATCTATAAAAAACTAATCAATGAGCTTAACAAAACAAAATTCATGAAAACGTATATAAAAAGAAAAGTCCTGACTGCACTCACTGACTAACTCATCAACGCCCACCCCAAACCCTTGGACCTAGAAAGCTGAAATTTTGCACAGAGGTTCTCTTTATGATGTAGACAAGAAATAAGGCCGGATTTTTCGAAATTCCCACGGGATAAGAAAATAATCTGGCAAACTGACCATGAAGTGTGTGGCGGCAATCCCAGGTGTGTAGCGCCAACACGCAATATACCTGAGTATAGTGGAGAAGGCCTCTACGGGCTGGGAAGTCATACATTTTCCGATCTTAATATTAATTTGCTAAAGAAATAAAAAAAATTTTTTAATGCTGCATATACAAGGGTTCCGGAGCGAAGCGTCGGTACCCGGCTAGTTTCTCAATAGAATATTAAGATGAAGCCCAAATGATTTAGAAAAGAAAGTT
>JAFIDM010129568.1:0-13857 GCA_023159025.1 Thereuonema tuberculata
TGCTGTCCTCAAGTAGAGTGATGTCTGACACGTTTTCGCAAGCTTCTGCCAGATAACAAGTGCACAGAGAAGAACACATAAGACTGCTTCCGGGAACCACAAGCATTCTTGCACCCTTTCGTGCAGTTGCAAGATATCATTTTAAAGAGGGTTTCAGGAGCTGCATCCTTTTCCATTTTGCGGGGGGAAAGGCCGAATCGGATAGGTACCCAGCCCCACCCGAGCGTTCGTATATCCTAACCACTGCTGTATCTGAAGGTAAAATCGTAAGACATGAATGACGCAGCACTGATGACTAAGCAATTTAGTTTTCTTGCTTTTTATTGTGGGTGGGACCACTGCCAGGTTGACAGTGGTTTTCACCAAGAAGATCTTGCCTTTCTGATTCCGTTAGGGTGAGGCAGGGTTGGGCTGATGATTCCGTTGCAAGACGAAACGGCCGTTCCCAACTCATCCCCATAATCAGAAAGGCAATTTCTTCTTTTCCTCTTGTTCAGGTACTGATTTTCTTTTCCTTTATTACAGTTAATATTATAAATACTATTTAAACACTTTACCCAAATACTATTTCTTGAAATAGCAAACATACAATTTTCTGATATTTTTAATAATTATGACTTTTAATAGCATCACTTAATGCTATTAATGAATGTTTGTTAATTAAAAGTATATTTTGCTTTAACATTTCCAGAATACCAATTTATTGAGACAGTCATTGAAATTTAAACTGACATCACAATCTAAAAATAAAAGACAGCAGCATATTTGAAAATTATCTCTAGTATCTAGGATAAAATCTATAATATTACAAAAAAAATATGAATTCTTTAGATTTTAGATTTTCTTATCACTAATCAGTTTTGATAATCTTATTTAATATCAACTTATATAATTTGCTACTTTCGTCTATCTGTCTGTCTAGCTCGGTATAATTAAGCTATTAGGATAGATCCAAGGTTCTCAATGGTAGCATTCAATCAAGGATACTCAAATTGGATGAAATATTAGTTCATTTTGCCAATCCATGTTGTTTCCATGAGCTTTTAACTGAAATTCTAACAAAACATACGTTCAAAACCAAATAGTTTTGTTACCACTACACCGATTTTAATAAAATTTATAATATTTACTCAGTTTGTTACGCTGATTTTGAAACTCAAAACCATTTTAGCCATAGAAGCTTCTTTCACAAGTTAGCGCAGTATTTAGATTAAACAAAGGTGAGTTTTAAATGCCTTTCGGCGTTGTGAGTCAAAAATAATAATTATTCTTTAGATAAATTAAACTTTAGATATGGTTGGTAGTTCGTTTTTCTATTCGGGTGGAAAATGAACCTTTAGATTAAACTCTCAGAACCTACATTATAGGTGTACGGGTAAGAAGTACACCTAAGTAGGTCTGATAAACATTAAAAAAAGCAAAGGTTTCAAATCAAATCATCAATGGAATCAAATATATATAGAGAGATATAAATTGGCTAAGTTCGTCTGTCTAACTGTCTGTAACTCGATATAATTAAGCTATTAAGATAGATCCAACGGTTCTCCATGGTACCATTGAATCAAAAATACTCAAATTGGATGAAAATTTAATGAAATTCGGCATACTTCCTCAGTTGTTTACGCTTATTTCGAAACTCAAAACCATTTTTGCCGTAGAAGCTTCGTTCACAAGTTAGCACAGTGTTTAGATTACATTTACTTTATATTTGATAGTTGATAATAAAATGATTTTTCAGATTTTTTTATGCCTGTCGTCCGACAGGCTTTGCTGCTAGTTATTATATATGGTGTAAAACATTACGAAATTACTTTATGATGTTTTTTCAATAACAATTCTCAACAGCCTTTAGGCTGTCATTTCTTTACTGCTGTTAATACAGAATGGTGGAAAATAAACGACACGGAACAATTTGACCACATGAAAGGTGGCACTGCGAGATGAACACGTAGGCGATTGTAGTATTCGGAACACGAATGATTGTGGATATGAGATTAATCAGTGTTGCTATAAAAATGGTAATAACTACCGAAGAGAAAGTGTTTATTCTGGAGCACTATGATTCGAAATCCTGGCATGCAAAATCGATAACCCGAAATTTAGTATTTCTGCTTTAACACCCTTCTTGATTGTTAAATTATTAAAGTCTTTGGATGTTGCGCTAGAAATGTAACACCTCATTTTAGATTTTGTTTGAATGGCAGCGTTACACACCTTAGCGTAAATCATGGTGAGCATCATAGTGTGTTTAACGGAAAAAGATTTATCTGCCAATGTCACGTTTTGTTACAAGCTTGTTACGTTTTCTATGTCGTTTGTAAAATCCTCAGACGCTTTGACGAGTCTAATTCTACTGGGACGACAATACCGTGGCGAACGAGGAGTTGTATTCTGCCAGACTATTTTTTGGTTGTTGTTATCAAAACTTAGTTGAAGTGGCACAAAAGAACTCTGACAAATGTTTAGGTCGGAATCAGAATCATTTTGGAATTTCTCCTTGAATTGTCTTTGTTGTGATCCGTCCCTCTTTGTAACATTAACGTGTTACAGTCATCTTCATCTAAAGTTTGCACAACCTCTTCTAAATGTGATAACAATCGAGTGACGGTACGGTCCAGTAAATTTTGCAATTTAATTTCAGCACTGACAGTAGTCACAGGCAGTGGCGTAGCAACGCCTTTCGGGGCACGGGGCGGGAGTTCCTGGCCGTCCCAGCCCCCCATTATTAAGCACTCCCTTTATTGTGCCTCTACTTTCGGCACCAGAAAACTAAGTCATAACTTTACATCCATAAAAACTTATGGAAAAAAATTGTATGGATAGAACTACTGATAAATTTTAAATATAAATTCGTCTCGTCTTGGCGTCCCTCCCAGTTGGGGCCCAGTGCGGTCCGCTCCGCCCCCATTGCTACGCCACTGGTCACAGGATAGGATTCCTTAGCTGAGTAGGAGTCTATTTTAGCTTTTTTTAATACACTGTAAAGTAGATAGAACATTTTTGATGATAGTTGTGCTTTTCGTCCTGCAGAGATCTAGAATATACCTCTTGTTTTATATGCTCGACTTGGATAGCTAATGATTTCTTTTATTATTTTGGAAGCATCTCTCGTTCCTGTAGTTTATAATTTCATTTCAGCAGCATACGTCAGTACGATCTCATCTGCATTGCTACGTAGGTATCCTGTTTTCTTCGTTTGCTTCTGTCACTCGATTCTCTGAATGTCTGCTGTGTCCATCCCGATTGCTATACTACTTTTGGAATTTCAAACAATTTTTATGAGAAGTCACAATATTTTCTAGAAATATATCTTCTTTCTTGTGTGCTGCCATCGATCTTCATTTCAATTCAGACTTAATATATGAAAATCGTGCTTTATTTCCTTTCTTTGTTCCTTTGAATAGTCTTCGTAACTGCAAAGATAATTTTCGATGAACTCCAATTTATCATTAATGCTCAGTAGTGTTGTTGTTGCATCATGTTAAATAGTTCTCTTCGAATCAGTATTCTGACATCCGATGATCTTAAAACACAATTAAGACAATTTAAAATTAAAATAAACTCGAGGTTGAAAAATTCACATTTTTGATGACCACAAATCATGGAAATTCACCGGAATCCGCGGCAGATTTTTGCGAAATTTTTTGCTATAAACCTTTATCTTTGTATTAAAACACAAATCATTACCGGGATATACCCTGAAGTATAAGAAATCCCTTCTAGATTGCTAAAGTTGGTAAAAAAAAACCCAAAGAAAATGTTTTTTTTCAAAGCACTACTCTTAGTCAAAATACTCAAAATGAAAGTATTTAAAATTTATGCACATATACTTGCTTTATCACAATCCATAATTGCTTGCTCTAAATTATATTCCGAATAAAATATATTCAAAGTACAAAGTATCCACCCGCAAAGAACGTCGAGAAAAGATATATTCACTTTCCGAGACGATCAAGTTCAGACTTGTTCCACGTCACTGAGTTTGCGCGGAGGGGTGAGGCAGGATTACATTATTCTTCCCGGACTATTCCACTGTATCATGAAAGCAATTATTTCTACATAAATTAAGTTTACGAAATCGACTTTTGGCCAGCTAAACTAGCCAATTACCGTGTGTGCATCGGTCGAACATCTGTAACGAACTTATCTGTGAGAATAAATAAATCAAAAGTTATACCAAGAACAGCTAGCAAATTAAGTTAATAGGGAAAAATAGTCAGAGATCACAGTGGAACGGTGGATATAAAGTAAATCTATTAAAGAGAACCCAAAAATAAATATATACACATATACAAATCAATACAAGTTTAATAGGAAAAAGTTTTACAAGAGAATAAGCAAGGGAAAAAAATTAATATAAAAAAAAAAAATAATGAACAATTAGTTCCAAAAATCCAAAAACAAACTCTGAGGAATAAACAGTAATGACTCGGCAATTACCAGAGAGCACACACTATTAATCCCCTTGAAACAACTTGCTGGATCAATAAAAAAAACAAAATTCGGTCGATCGGCCACCAAAATAACCCAAAAACCCTTTGGTTAACTAAATTAAAAAAAAAATACCTAAAAAAAAAAAAAATACAAAAATAAACTCGTTCGATTCTTTGAACGAGAGGCTACACTAAAACTCAGATCCCAGGATTGCCACTGAGATTACAAAAAAAAGGGGAAAAAAAAAACCTCCCTTCTGATGATCATCAGGGGAAAAATTACCTACTAATTCCTAAAGGTTAAATAAGTAAAATAAAAGACAATGTACAATCTATTGACAAATGATTGTAAAATATGCTTGTTAAAATAAGCCTTAATTACAAGAGATCCTCTAGGGAATTATTTTCTTACTAGAAGTTACAAAACAACTGTTGGCTGTTAAAAGAAATAAATTGCATATACCAGATAAAGTTAATATTTAGACATAACTTCTGGCATCAATACTAGCTTATTTAACATTAACATGACATTAATACAAATCATACTGGTCGTACTCAGTTCAGCTAATTACAAAGATTTAATAAAGTTCATAATTAACAGCGCACATGAGATTTTCTTTTATTTATCTCTAGTCAATAGTCGTAGCTAATAAACTCTGAAGCAGCCTAGGCAGTCGAAGAAGATAAACTATCCAAGATTAGCATGAGTTCCAAGCCTCCGTTCACTTCGATGTCTAGTTGAATGAATAGTCTTCACAAGAAATCGAAAAGTATACTCACAGACTTGTCTTGTACAATGATTGAGCTACTCGCCGGGTCAATTGAAGTCGGCTGACTGAATCCCCTAGGTACCTGGTTGGATACACTGGAAGGGAACAGATTTCAATATGGCGTCGTTCCGAACAAGAATACGATAACACTTGTTGTTGTCTTATCGTCGTGAAAATATCGTGTTATCGCGGGTAATCGTTGCTATGAATTCGATGAATTTACACTTATATGCCGGCTTTGGCATACTTCTCCTAAATTCGCCTTAGTAATTGGTGAACCATCGCTCACCCAAAAGAACTTAACACTTGGAAGCAATGACCGCTTGCCATGGATCTCGCAATCGGAAAAAAAAAATGTCTCTCCGTCACCAACAACGGTTGCTATGTCTCCTGACAACAATTAACCTTTTTTTTTTTTTTTTCGCCGGATAGCAGCGACACTTGGTGATACTAAAACCTGGGAAAAGCGCTACAGCCAAGATATTAAAGAAAACAAAACTTAAAATTAGAGAAACAATAAATCAACGTACAGAAGGCTCAAAGAGGAATAAAAAAAATAATAAATAAAAAAAAAAATGAAATGAAGCAGAACCGCTTCATTACACATCAGTTCAGATATCTTTAAAACCACTGGTCCCTTACAAGATATAGACTGGCCAACCATTGAAACCTATCGATAAAGTATCGTGTACTGTACTTCCACGTTAGCAATGATGTATGACGATCCCAGATGTTGGTTAATGTTTCCTTTTCGGACGAATAATGTGTCATTTAATGGCTATATCAATAAACAAACAAACCGATTTCTTGGTTTCGCCCGACCAGACATCATTATTGAAACGCCACACAACAGTGAACGGGGGACGATATGATGTATGGTCCCTGGAATCATTGGTCCGTACTTCATTGAGATTGACCAACAGAATCAGTAGACTGAAAATCAAGAGCATTGTAGAGAACAGATAATCATGCAATTTTAATCTCAGGGACTCGAACGTTTCTGCCAAGCACGACACCAACGTCTTCATTCCCAGTGGGGCTACGCGTCGTATGGTAAGGGAATTACTTCGGCTATTTCATGACACCTCGGAAATCATTGATATCCCGTGGAGCAAACATTCTATATCCCTCACATTCCCCAATAATGCTTTTTCAAGGACAACCTCCCACAAACATTGCTGAGTTGCTGCAAAAGATTGTTACAAAGCTTAGTAGAATGGTAAACCTCTCTTCCGTGACATGGTGGACAACGTACGCAACTACTATGAGTACTACTTAGAGCGCCAAGGAGATCACATTGAACATATATTATCAACCACCGCTGATTATTTTTTCGGTTGCAGCGTTTTCTGTTCAAAACGGTTCAGTGTCCTTTGTTTTGGGCCATACTGTATTATTAACAAAAAGATAAAGAGAGTGACTTTCAGATCTTTCGAACTAGAGTATACAGAAGACAAGAAATGATTCGTCGAAACCCCTGCTCATGAATGCTAAAAAGATCTGCAATTCTTAATACTCCTCTTAAAAGGAGATGTTCTTAACAGGTATTGCTGTAAGGAATGCGGAGTTAATAGTGGTAAATAATTAAATTGAAAGAAAAAAAATACAGACAAACAAGGTACAGTAAGAATTAGTTGTGTTCTAACAACGCTTAGAAATGCGCAAAATTAAAAATCTAGATTTTTCAACAATTTTTTGCTTTGTTTTAAGTATTCTTTACCACGAAGTATAATATAGATTTACTCGGAAATGCTTAATTTCAATTGTCTGTTATGAGGTTACTTCTTCATTTTATTTTCCTTATTAAATTATTATTTATTATAAGAAGTAATCATTTCGTACATATTTGTAAATTACTTAATAATTTCTTTATTTGTAAGTGCAAGATTTCTATTTTCGGAATACTAGTTTCAAGAGACTTTCGCATTCAAACAATCATTCAAGCATTAGTTTCCAAAGTGTATATTTTGGATTTGCAAAAATATTACTACTATGAATACTTTTTTGTACCTTACTTTTTTATTTTCCTCTTTCATTCTATTCTTCTTAAGCTTTTAAACAAGCATATTATGAATATAATAAAATAAGTAATGCACTAATATAAAATTTATTATTAATTTACACGGTAAAGTTTATAAGATTTACATTATACTACGGATACTATAACGGTGAATTATCAATTCTGTTTCCAATGTCTGATTTTATTTTTAGGAAAACTTTTTGAGACTAAAGGTATATAAAATGTTTTGAAAAACCGCATTTCGCTTTCTAATAACTTTTCATTTAGAGTGGAATAACCTTATGTTTGTATTTTTGGGGGATAATTTTAAGATTTAACTGCTGTATTTTACGTAAGAAATTGAATTTTCAGAAATTTTATATTTGGTATACTTTTTAAAAATAAAGATAACAACATTGTTTATAGTAGCCTTCATTGTGCAATAATCTGATGTTCAATTTTTCTGTGCGTAAATTTTGATCAAGTATTTTATTAACTAGTTCTTTCACAAATAATTTTCTATAAAAGAAAGCTATAACATTAACTACAAAAAAAAAGGTTTTAAACAGATGATTTTCAATTTTTTTAAAATAAAATTGTTTTAATTATGCATTAATTAAAAATGTGTATGGTTGTCTCAATGTGGAAATGCAAAGCTTTATCAGAAATCTATGAGAACTTCTGAACTTTTCTTTTTTTGTTTTTTACTAAACATGCTTTATATGGGTCACCACTTAAATATTTCAGAGACTACATTCAGATCTAGAAAATATCTCAAATTGAACTTAATCAGTATCAAAGCTGTATGTTAATGACAAATCGAACTTATTCGTAGAAATAGAACCATAATAAACGATAAAGTTGAGAAAAATGGAATACATACCTCTGAATGAAGTTTGGTTGATGGAACCATCGAGGTTAATACATAGTCTTGTTGCATTTTTCCGCAAGGGGGCTCAATTTTTAATCCCATTTCTTTCTTACATATATCCTTTGCTGGATCAACTTCCGTTTTATTGAACTTAGAATAGATTTTCAGACCTTCTACATTTGCTAATTTATTTATATAGAGAAAAAAGTATGCTAAGTTATTAAATGTTATATGTTGTTATAGGATTTACATTATTATAAGTTATTCAAGTAAATGTTTCACTTTGGAGTTACTGCAAAAAAAAAACTCTACAAAACTATTTACCAAGAATTAGGAAGAATATGTACGAGTGGGAATGATAATCTATTTTTACCGTATTTAACTAGGTAATTGAAGTCTAAACCTTTGTTTATATTTTTCATAAGTTTTGAACTTTTGGGTGGTTTCTTACTAAATAGTGGTTTCTTTTCTTTTACATTATAGGTTTTACATTATTATAAGTTATTCAAGTAAATGTTTCACTTTATAGTTATTGCAAAAACAAAAACTCTATAAAACTATTTACCAAGAATTAGGAAGAATATGTACGAGTGGGAATAATAATCTATTTTTAACGCATTTACCTAGGAAAATGAAATCTAAACCTTTGTTTCTATCTCTCATAACTTTTGAGTGGTTTCTTGAAATTACACATATTTAAGGACTAGCTATGATCTGAATTTGAAATCTTTTCTAAGTTGGTCCAAGTAAAAAAAAAAGCTCGAAAAATCGAATTAAATTTCCATAGAAAAGCAATTGGAATCTAAACTATGTTTCTATGTTTTTCTTTTAATATTTCATTGCTTTCAACATTTCGAGAGAATCCTTTTTGCTGCAAATGGTTAAATTAATTTTAGGTTTCCATTTAATAATAATAATGAGATCATATGTTATCCTTAAATTAAAAAAATTTCAAAAGATGTTAGGTGTGACGTACCATTCATACATCTAAGCACACACACACACACACACACACACACACACACACACACACACACACTTACACACAGTTTTCTAAGGAGCTTTACTTTCCTATGAACTTCACAGTGTTATATTCCTAATTTGGGCGGTTCCCTCTAAATGCTTTACAATTCTCATCGTCCTTATAAGTAATGTTCAACAAGGAATCGTAAAAAAAGGCTTTTCCGTTTTCACAGCCTTTTTAGGAAATATATTACATTTTTTAGCCAAATGAGTAAATCTGGAGTACTGGTGAAACATTAACTTATAATTTATTTGTCTACAGTTTCTGCTAAAGTTACTTTCAACTTTCCTTGTTGAATTTAGAATAATCTTTAATGGTTTTACCATTTTTTCAAAACTCAGTCATTTATTGATTGACTATACGGAGTAATAAAGATAACATAATGGCTACTTACTTTTCGCTGTGAAGGCAACCTTTACAACATAGTTGCAGTTCCAAGGACCATAAGCTCTATTGTCAACCAAAAAAGTAACATTGACTGATGTACTTTTAATATTAATATCATCACTGCTTTTATTCGCTTTGTAATGAAAATAAGAAAAAAATAATACTGTTTACCAATGGTCTGATATTGTTGTTATATTTAGAGTTGTACAATTATAAATTTATAGTCGTATTTAATTTAGAATGATCTAAATGTTATACCTTTAAAGCTTTATTTAAAAATATTACATAAATTTAGTTTCTACAGAATAATTGTTAAATTTAAAAGCATTCTAAATTGTATTAAACTAGACCTTTTTTTTTCCATTGATGTCTCGCGAAACTGATGGAAAATAATTGTTCCTTAGTCATAAATTTCTTTTATTCGAGTTACCTTCGGAATATATTTTTTCCGAAACGTAACAAATTCAAAACTCTGATTTAAGCTTGAAGATGAGATGTGGGGATGGATTAATTTCACACTTTCTTTCTTCTAAAGTTAATGAAACTGGTAAAAAAGAAAGTGGGAATGAATTTAGAACTCGATTTACGTTTTCATTGTTTTTATTATTGATATGTTTATATACATATAAACTATGTGTATATATATATATATATATATAGACTGTATAATATTTGATTTTTGAATGTTAGAGCTTGAGTTAAATTGAGAGCGACTTGATATTTTTTAAAAAGAAATTCTTTAAAATTATAGTAGGTGCTAATGATGCTTTAAGGTTGAAGCTCTGTCTAAAATTGAAAATTATTTTTTTACTTTGAAAGCTGCACAGATCCACATAAATAATAATAATAAAAAAAACTAATCACTTCTCTTTGGATTTCATTTAATTTATAGAGGATATTGTCTCTGGCGCCTTTCTGACTTTACTATCTACATAATAAAAGACAAATTTCCATGTATTGTTCTCTATTGGTTGTCTTTACAAATGGGCATTCAGTGATTCGATAGTAAGCGAAAGAAAAAGAATTTAAAAGATAATTTTCTCTAATTATGACAACTAATTTAATTATGAATATAATTAACGGTTTGTTAATGTTTAAAATTTTATAAAAAAAAAAATCAATAATAAATATTTAGAAGAAAAAAAATGATATTATGTAATTTAATATCATATAATTTAAATATAATGATATATAATGATACTTATCTATGTACATATAATTTATTTTAAATTATATTGAATGATAACATAACTGAGGAAATAAATTGAAGAATCTTCTAATGGCTTCCTACTGCAGATGAAACACAGGAATATTCTAATTGTATTTTTAGCTTTCCGAAATTGGAATGATAAATATAAATTCATTTTGTTATAAATTAGAAATTAGATTTCGTAAAGCTATAGTTTGAAGCCAAACTACAATTTTTTGTTTTTTGAACGAAACTCGAGTTGAACGAAACAATGACTTCATAAATGGAGCAGGCAAGTTTTTTAGGTGACTATTCGCCGTTGGGAAGCTTCTAAAAGAAATTGGAAAATAAATAAAAACCAAAGATTTTTATATCAAAAATGATTTCTTGTTCCTGCGAATATAACTTTATTAGTATTAATAAATAAATTATTTTGAAAATTCCCTTGCAAATCTTCTAAAATAGCTGGAAATATCTTATGTAATAAAAGCGTTATTCTGTCTATCATCATGTCATAAGACTTAGTTTTACCAATTTTGTGACCAAACTATAAGAGATAGATTAGTTATGCAAATGGATAAAATGTAAATCTATTTAAGACAAACAAAATGCTACAAAAATCATTCGAAAAAAGTTTTTGTTTTCCAAGATGGCGCCTTTTAAAGGGTCAAATTTTTACTTTTTCCCAATTTAAATGAAAAGTATTAAAGTTGAAAGAGAACATTATATTGCGAAAATGTTGGTATTTGAAAGTTCTATCGAACGATATATCAGTCAATCACAATGTATCAGTCATTGTTGCTGCGATGGAAGATACATGCAAAAATGAAGTGTTTGGCTGCAACCCCCCGTGTGAGCGCCAACCCGCAATACACCTGAATTATGCGGAGAAGGACACCTGAGTTACACTGGCTAGGAAGTCGTATATTCGATCTCGATATTAATTTACAACATAAAGTTTTTTTATTAAATGCTCTATAATGCAAGAGTTCCGGAACGAAGCGACGATACCCGGCTATTATATATTATAATTATTATTATTATTTTGTGTATCATAAAAACGTTATTCTCTCTGTCATTTTGTCATAAGACTTTATATAGCAGTCATTCACAAACGTTTCTGCGTTTCCAAGATACATGCAAAAATCTGAAACATTTCATATTGGCTATTGTGAGAAGTTTCTGAAGGCACGTGAAAATGAAAATTCTTAAATCGTTAAATTTTAGTGCATCAATCAATGATGATGATGCAATTTTTTGATAAACAAAACCAGGGTATAATAATTATTATTAAATAATATAAAAACATTATTCTGCCTGTCATTCTGTCATAAGTTTTTCCAATTTTGTGACCAAACTATTTGAGATTGATTAGTCATGCAAATGGATAAAATGTAGATGTTTTTAAACCAAACAAAATGCTACAAAAATCTTCCGAAAAAAATTCATGGTTTCTAAGATGTCGCCTTTTAAAGGGTCAAATTTTGACTTTATGTCAATTTAAACGAAAAGTATAAAAGTTGGAAGAGAACATTACATTCAGAAATTGTTGGTATTTGAAAGTTCTATCGAACGATATATCAGTCATTCACAAACGTTTCTGTGTTTGGGAGATGCATGCAAAAATGTTATTTTTCGCTACAAATTTTTGGTGTGTGGCACTAACCCGCAATACAACTCAGTTAACCGGCAAAGCCACAACGGGGTTGGAAGTCCTATATTCTCCTGCGATCTCAATATTAATTTGCTAATTAATAAAGTTTGGATTTTTAATGCTACATATGCAAGGGTTCCGAAGCGAATCGACGGTACCCGGCTATTATTATTAGATATTATAAAAAGACGTTTATTATAAAAGCCTTGTTTCTGTCTGCCAGCAAAATGTTAAATCACAAATTACTAAAACGTCGAAGCAAGGTAATCTTTTGCAAATTTTCACAAAACATATAATTTATCATGATGTTTTGTAATAAAACTTAATATGTTACGTTATCAAAAATATGTTTGATTTTAATCATTCAAATGACAAACAAAACAGCTTTTTTAAATTTGAAATATTTAATTGATCAAGTAAGACAAATAGAAACTATCCTCACTTAACGATTGAAAATTGTAAAAAGATTAAATTTTAAATTATCGTAGTTTTGTTCATATACCAAGTTTAGAACAGCAAACTAATCATTAGAAATCGAGCAGAGCGCAGAGATGCGATGCCGAGCGAAGCGAGGCAATTTCTATTTCAAATAAAACACAAAATATTAACATTTTAACCATATATACAACATCAAACACAAAGAAAGGCACATTTACTGAATTAGAGAATATATATTCACAAAAAAATAAAAATATATTAAACAACTGTCCAACTATGCTAATTGGCGACGTAAATATAAATATTTTCAAAATAAATAAAAACAATGCAGTACTTAAATACCTAAAACTTAAGAGGAATAATGGTTCAAAAGTTGTCGTTACAGAACAACAAGAAACAACTGTAGAATTCATGTAAATATGAAAACAAATACAGATCATAATTTCATAAATAAACATGATATCGAAACACAAGGAATAATACGTTAAGAACGAATCTCGGCTAATAAGAGATTCTTATTATCCCGGATAATAAATATAATAATAATATGATAATAATAATAATTTTATCTCGGATAATAAGATGATAAGAGAAAACGAAAAATCAAAGATCTAAATATAATCTATAAAAAACTAATCAATGAGCTTAACAAAACAAAATTCATGAAAACGTATATAAAAAGAAAAGTCCTGACTGCACTCACTGACTAACTCATCAACGCCCACCCCAAACCCTTGGACCTAGAAAGCTGAAATTTTGCACAGAGGTTCTCTTTATGATGTAGACAAGAAATAAGGCCGGATTTTTCGAAATTCCCACGGGATAAGAAAATAATCTGGCAAACTGACCATGAAGTGTGTGGCGGCAATCCCAGGTGTGTAGCGCCAACACGCAATATACCTGAGTATAGTGGAGAAGGCCTCTACGGGCTGGGAAGTCATACATTTTCCGATCTTAATATTAATTTGCTAAAGAAATAAAAAAATTTTTTTAATGCTGCATATACAAGGGTTCCGGAGCGAAGCGTCGGTACCCGGCTAGTTTTTCAATAGAATATTAAGATGAAGCCCAAATGATTTAGAAAAGAAAGTT
>JAFIDM010129569.1:0-13854 GCA_023159025.1 Thereuonema tuberculata
TTCTTCTTAAGCCTTGAGTATTCTGTGTGTTTTTTAGTCTGCCAAAGGTTCTCGTTAGGGATAAGGAAAACTGGAATACGACTGTAGAAGTGAAGAATAGGATTGTACACATCTGAAAGAAAAAAAAGCAAGCATTAGTAAATAAGAAAAGCAAAAAGTAGTAATTAAAACAACCTTAGAACATCTAAGATCTCTAAATCTCAAAGAGTTCATAGATACTCATTCTTGCAGCTGATCACTGCTAATAAAAGACAAGAGGAAAGATAGACACGCATAGAGGAACTTAAATGAATCTTGAATTGCAATGTAGAAAAACAATAAGAGAGAAAATAAAGTTTATCAAGGATTAACTACAGCGAAACGCTTGATTGGAGAACTCGTTAAAACTAGGGAACTGAAAATTCGCTAATATTTTAATAAGGTTTGAAAATAGGTGGCTTTTTTATCACACAAGAAGTTTGGCCACTAGGCAAGAAATTTTTTACCCTCTCACGAATTTTTTTTTAGATTATTTCACTTTTCTTGAAATAATGTTAAAATGGTTACTGAAATTTATCAAAACAGAAAATTAAACGATACATTTTTGTTTAATATATTGAGAAAAATTTAAAAATGAAGTAAATGATGCAGAAATAGAAGGAAACTCAATTCTCCAAATGTTGTATAGTGAAGATCTTTTTTGATAGTGGGTCATTCCATATCAAATCAACCAGTGGTTTGAACCTTGACCCCTCAGAAATTGATGATTTTTTGCACACTGATAATATCTATAGAGAGTATAAAAAATGCAAATTTTCAGATTTTTTGGGCTAATAGTTTTTGAGTTATTGAATTTCAAAAACTAAAAATTCCTTGATTTTGGCCATGTTTTGAAATTTTCAAAACACTGTAACTCAAGAACTGTTCAACTTACAGAGCTGAAATTGGTGTCATTTTGTTCAGTTTTTAATGGCCTTTAATTTGATATACAACACCCCTTTTGATTTTTTTTAAAAAAAATATATGTTATTTATATTGTTAATACCTATTTTTGTGCCAAATTTCATAATGGGACAGCCAGGGGATCATATGGTAATAAAATTTGAAGTGTCATAGTCCATGAAAAAAATGAGAATGCGACTAGCAACCATAGTAAATTCTTATCGTTCGTTGCGTGTCGAACTTTAAATCAAATATAGTTGATGAAAGATAATCGTTGTGAGTATATCTATAGTTTGTGTATGATCAGTAAACCTATATGGTTTCATCTATGTAATATAATTAAATTAAATAAATCAAACAAATTATATAAATAAATATTAAATTAATAAAAATAATAATTTTTTTTAAATATGATTCTAAATACAAAAGTCCCGTTAGGAATAACAAATTTCTATCAACAGGTTCTGAATATAGGTATACTACAAATGTTTAATTAATTTTGAATACATTGTTAAAAAAATATCAAATGACTAACATATTATTGTTTTTTAAGTGATTTTTGTCAAGTTGACCGCTAGGTGATAATTTTCTAAAATTTTAAATTAAGCAGTAACATAAATTAAAAGTTAAAATAATTTTCTGATTTAACTCTATATATAATTATTACATATGTACATTAAAGTTGCCTATGTTTAGCTTATTGTCGTATACAGTAAGAACTAGTAACAATAAATATCAAGGACATTGGAAGTAAATTGAACAAAATACTTAAATGAGATATTATTTAAACAGGATTTACAACTACAAAGAAAACTATTGAAACAAAAGAAATTCATAATAATAATAATAATAATGACAGCATATATTTAGTTTATAGCCATGGAGGTTCCACTGCTCTTCTTATACAACTTCCAAGTCACCTCCGTTATGAGACCTGCGATGTTCATTCTGACTACTCTCAACTGATGATCGCCTAATAAGTTTGAAACAGGCTTGTCTTGAGATATCAGATGAACATTGGTCTCAAATTTTAATATGTTAACTTTTAGAATGTTAATAGGAAAAAAAATCAAAATAATGAAAAAATAGCTCGATATAATTGGTTAAAAATTTTTCAAATCAATAAATTGAAGAATAATTTTGGTCTAAGATTGGAAAACTATATAAAATATAAATTATTCAGTCAAACTAATTGGGAAAAATATAATTCTGAAACAGTAAAAAGTATTAAAAATGTTAGAACTATATTAACCGCTGATGTGATTGATGAGAATATTCCTCTAAATTCATGCTGTTGTTGTTATTACTATTATTATTAATTTGAAATTTATTTTTATAATTTGTTAATATAATCGTAAATTATATTTTGATTTATTTAATTATATTACATAGATTAAACCATATAAGTTTACTGATCATACACAAACTATAGATATACTCAGAACGATTGTCTTTCATCAACTATATTTGATTTAAAGTTCGACACGCAACGAACGATAAGAACTTACTATGGATGCTAGTCGCATTCTCATTTTTTTTCATGGACTATGACACCTCAAATTTTATTTCCATATGATCCCCTGGCTGTCCCATTATGAAATTTGGCACAAAAATAGGTATTAACAATATAAATAACATATATTTTTTTAAAAAAAATCAAAAGGGGTGTTTTTGAGATTTTTTAAAAACCAGTTTTTGAAAATTTTTAAAAATTTTAATTTGCTGTGGTATATTAAAATTATTAAAATAAAATAATTTAATTATTTTAAGTTAAAGTTGTTTAAATAATATGCATGTGAATATTGCTTGAAAGAAATTTTTTTTTATTATTTCGAAATGGAAGTGATCCATAGGAGATTTAAATATTCAAATTTTGGTGTGTAATGAGAAGTCAATGTGACGTCATAAAAGTATGACTCGATGTTAGGACAGTTGGTATTGGAGAGCGAAGTTGAATGCCGGAAGAAGTGAGTTCAATTAGCAACGGTTTGATTCCTAAGTTATTAGCGGTTAGTTCAAAAATGGATCGAACCATTGATTAAGGAGTTTGGTCAATATGAACTGAGAACTCAAGCGAAATGAGTCCTATCGAAAGTAAGGCTGTTAGAAGCTAAAGTTTGATGGAAAGGGAAGACGAATACGAAATTTCGAGAGAAGCTATTGCGGTGTGAATTTGAATTGAACCTAAATTCCTGGACTGGAAGAAGTTTGGTCTAAAGAAGACACGAACAAAAAAGTGTTTAGAACACAAGGAAATATATCGTCCGAAGGAACTTTTGAATAACGGTTCGTTAAGTAGCAATAATTAAAATAATTATTTCTTATAGATTTCTTATTTGGAAAATAATTAGAAATAATAGAGTAAATTAACACCTCAAGAAACTAAGGAATATTAAAGCAAATGTGATATGTGGAAAAGAAAATTCTTCGAATAAGCATTTGAACTGTTTTCGAATATTGAAGTTATTTTGAGTAGCCTGAACCCTTTCATCGAAGTGGAACGCTCCATGCCAAGATGTCCCTAAGTGGAATTATTCTCCTAGTTAGCGAATAATTGAACATTGTAGCTGATCATTTAAAGGTAATAAATACCAAATAATATTATAATCGAAAATTAAATACTCGGCAAAGATAATTAGCAATTGGAACTATAGGAAGAAATATTTATTTCAACGGATCATTATTTCAGTTCCAGAGGATAATAACGCCGAGAAGAGTCAACGTTTATTGTGCGAACTTTAGTTATAAAAGCCCAAGTTTGTTCTCGCGAAGTATTGTGGGAACGACACATCATATGACGAGTAAGTGACCCGCCATATTCAACTCATTGATTCATGGATTAAAAGTGCTTCAGAATTATTCAGCTGTAATCTACAAGGTGAAGCGGTTACAACGAAGCAACGCAGAGTACTTCAAAGGTGAAGACTTCGAGCGCCTTCAATTTGTAAGTAGCGAACTCTTTATTTTCTTAATTTTGGATGGGCCAAAATACCTGATAAATTGAAGAAAGTAGTGAAGACTAATTAGTGACGTGCGAATTGTGACTTAACATATTGGAAATAATATTCAATTTCGCACAAGGTGTTTAAATCCAAAATGCCATACTCGTTTTAGGATGAAATGCTTAGTGAGTAAAAGTGATATAAGTGAATTACAATATAGGATGAATACTGTATTCTTTACAAGTGCATACAAGTGGAAAGGTTATTATTAGTAAACTACTTACCTGTGTGAATTAATAGTTCAAATCAAAATAAGGTATAGTGTAATAGTGAAGTGATAACAAATAATTAACAGTGAAATAAGATTAGTAAATAATCAGATAAAGTGCTTAATATTATATTAGTGTGAAAGTGAATTATTGTGTTACCCGTGGATATTTTTCTATATGAAGATTAGAGAACTCAATAACTTTAAACCTGTGCTATCAAAGCGCTAATCTTTTCAGCAAATTGTGTGATAATAGATATTACCTTTGTAAATAGTTTTTTGGAAAAATTTTAAATACCCCAAATAAACGCATATGAATTTTACAGTCATTTTATTCATTTCATTGCTTGCCACTCTGTATATAAGTAGGGTTCTGCGTATATTCCCAGCATATTTAATGTTGACTGAATAGTTTTTAATGTTTGTGTAACTGAACAAATAGTCGAAGAAATTCGATATGAACAAATCAAAGCTTTTTTCTTCCTACGTATAGCAATATGTCATTCTCTTTATTATTGTTTATTTACATTTTCACTCAATTTCGAAGAGTAAAACAGCTTAAATAAATGAATTTAGCAATATTATGTCATTTTTCTCCAAGTTTCCTCCATATTCACGAATTTTACTAAAGAAATTCGTAACGTTTAGCCTTAATAATTTTGAGGATTCAGGTAATGACACTAAAGTTGAATATTATTTTTTTAGGAATGAATTTCAATTTATACAATTTTTTGATCGTGTGCATTTGGTTTTCACATGCTCCAATCCAGAAGCATTTCAGACCATCTGGTTACTTTTTCGATTAGTTTTTTACTTTTTCAAAAGACCAAGGGAAATAATGAAAACCAAAGACTGCACATAAATAAACTAACCCGCAGAATCACGACCACACAATCACACCACCATTGCCAAACTACACTGTTAGCAACCATCAATGGCTTCGTACGTCTGGCAAATCCATTCTTTCCAGCTGAGCTTGAAATAATTTCATTTGTAGGCTTTTGTAGCTTTTCATTAATAACTTATTATTCATCAGTTTTGACAATTGAACAACTTATTTGTGATTCCACAGTTCTTTATTATCAAATTTATTGACATAGGGTATTAATCGTCTCATTATATCGTTAATGTTTTTGTTTTTTTTATGAAAAATGTTTTCTTAATTTTAATTCTAAATCATGAATAACAGCTACATATAGAAAATGCATCTATACACTAAAAACCAGACTATTTCAGCTAATAATAAATGAACAGCAGCTGCTGTTTTGCTTCGAAGTGATTTAAAATTTGTGAAAGCATTCTGTGAAATTGGTAATTCAACTCCCTTTCCAAATACTTCATCAGCTTTTATTACTTTGCAACAATCAAGCTTCTATTTTCTGGATATTCTTTCATTCAAAATTAAGAAAGGAATTAGAAAAATAATTGAAATGTTTACTTTCATGTCTGTTATAGTTGAATGCTACAAAATTCTCATTCAAACAGTTTTGAAAATATTTTCGAATCTGCGTGATCGATAAAAGGTGAATAAATCTTAGAAATTGGCATTAAAGTAAAGGGATAATTTTTTAGATAAAATTAAATGGTCATGGAAGGTTATCTTGTAAATAGTTAAAGAATCCTACCTGTTTTCTTCACCTGCTCAAAGGTGTCACAAGCAGGGGATTCCACAGCTTTCCTGTTAGTCTGTCCTCTGAGCATTCTTTCAGGAGCAACATCTAAGAAAAAAAATTAGAAAAATTGTCCGTGAAATGTAATAAAACTGAATTGGGTATATCATATACATATAATTACTTTCATCAGAATGAAAATTTATATTATAGTAACGAATTAACTATAGCCTGTAACATATAGAAGACAAATGGGGACCACTACCTACAGAGCAGATTTCGGGTCCCCAGCGGACACAACACATAGAAGACGAAAGAAACAACCATGCCACGACCGGGATTCGAACCCAGGTACTGGCGCATTGCACGCCACGGCTGGCCGCCGCCGAGACCGCACGACCACGCCAGCACGGCAGTAACGAATTAACTATTGCTCTTAATCATGCCTTGAAGTCCATATAACACTTATTAAGAATTTATTGATATTTTGTATAAGTAAATTTGAGAATTAAATTAAATTAGCTAAAATTTGAATTTGAAATAACAATATGGTCGATTGTAATAAGAAGAAAAAGCTTTCAAGGACAGGAAAGCTAAAATGATGAATATTATTTCGTTGTTTTCTTACTCTAATCTCATGAATGAAGAAATACCTAACATTTCTCAAATCTTATCAAATTTAACTTGAAAAGATTTTAACGTGTGCTGTAGGATGACAATAGAAAGCAGTATGCCGACGAACTTTGTTTAAAATAAAAATACATTTAAAAAGGAACTAATTAAATTGATTCATTAAAGAATCTTTCTCAAGTTGCGCGAGTTAAGGTTAACACGGGTTATATAGCTTAAAATGAAAATGGAGATGGGGGTGTTGCGGAGATAGATCACCGTGGTGTGACGACGAGATATGGCTCGAATCCATTTATTCGTTTTAAGAGGGAAAACATTAAGAACGGAAAAAAACATTTAAAAAATTTCTTTCCTCTTTTCCCTCCTTCTTCCTTTTCCTTTCTTTTGTCTCTGAGGATTATTTATTGTGTCATATTCGGTATTTGTCAATGTTTTGCGCTGAAATTTTGTAATATTCGTCAAAGTAGTTACACATGTACTGTTTATCTTCTAACAGCGCTTTTAATGCAGTGCTATTGATAAGAATTTCAAACTTGCCTTCGATTAAGTTCAATTTGAATTGCATTAGTTTCTAAATTAGCATTTGGTAAGACTTCCCTAACTAATATACTTTTATAAGAAATTTACGAAGAAGGTTCGTTTTAGAAATAATCTGAAATTACTACAGCATAAATGTGATTGATTGATTAGCCAACGCCAGCTCTTGGCATTTCTGCCATTAAGCGGCGCGCTGACCAGTAAAGATGAGACAGAAGATAGATAAATTCTGTCGTAGAATTTCGTGAATCTTCTAATTCTTTGCAAAATGTGGCGTTTTATTATGATATATCGTTTATATGCAGAGGAAACGTAAGCAATTTTTGGAGATTAAGATAGAAAACTAGATCTGAAAAGTAGTATTTTAAAATAATTCAGTGTCCAGGGTAATTGAATAGACTTAAATCACCCGTTTTTGTCACAACAAAGATTGACCCATTGTGAACCCACAGTGGAATCTCATTTTCAATTTTGTCGCTTTCGTCGTTCGTTATATTTATAATATTTTACACCTGTCATGCTAAAATGGAAACGAGTTAATCTAGCCTGATACACGTATTATGTCAAAGATTCAAATTTCCGTCTTTGAGATTCAAAATTTTAGATAAGATATTTTAAACTAAATTACACATCTTTCAATTAGTAGAAAGATTAAAATTGGAAGCTAAAACCGATTGAATGAACCAAGCCATTATTTATAGCTATCAATAGATAATCGTTTAGAGTAGAAGTATTTATTGAGCAGTTGCATTGTTCTGTATTGCAAAACAAATATGGAATCGAAAAAAATGTGGATTCTTTGTGGATAATATTTGAATTCTAAATGAACTATGCTGAAAGTGAACAAAACTGATTCTATACAAATGACGGTTTGGACTCCTTTCAGAATTTTATTAGCAACAAATTTACGGAATTGAATCCACGATTTTTCAATTCCATTACTATCTTAACCATTGAGCTATGAAATACATCCTTATGGTAAGTATTTAACGTTTGTAATCTGGTTTAATCATAAATGACACCAGCCTTGATCATTCTGCATTCGCATTAAAAGTTTAATGAGGAAAACCAATTTATAGGATTGTTTTTTTCCATTAAGAGACATCGTATCTTAAGCTAATTGCTTCATTAGTTTCTGGAAACAAATATATACATCGTTTAGGAAGAATTTAATTTAATTCACTGAAAACATAGAAGAATTCTCCTTTTCAGTAAAGGTTAAATGAATGTTCTTTGTTCATTAATATTCACACCTGTAACTATTAAACTTGCCTGAAGTATCAAAACCCATGGTGGACAGACATTTTCCCTCAGGTGATTTGGAAAACAATGTGAGTCCACCTGGTCCGGGAATCGACTTTCGTGTAGAAATGGAATCCACACTCATGGACAAGGAGAAATCGGGATTTTGTTCATGCAACGAAGTGATTTTCTTCCTGGGTTCCTGGTTTCTTTTTGCCAGTGGCTTCCCTGATGAAACAGATGGTTTCATCACTGTAATGACTTCATCACTTCTGTTTCTACTGAAGTTGCTCCTTGGGACCTTAATCCGAAAGCTGACAGTGGAACACTCGGCTCCTTGGTTGCAGTTCATAACAGCTCCCATCTACGGAAAAGATAAGGAAATAATCTAAGGTAAAGTTGGAAGACATGACATACAATTCAAATTTTTCACTTAAAATATAGAAAACTTTTTTTTTTTAAATGTTTGAAAGCTTCAAACTGTTGATTCATCCTTTGCTTTCATATTTACGTTATTTTTTTCTATGTTTTTAATAGTGTTTCTTATTTTTATAAATTTAAAAATTTTTTTGACATTGAGACATCTCTCCCAAACCTACGGGAGAGATGACACGGGTAGTAGGGGATAGATGGCCACATGGAATATGAATAAGAGACCTGTGTAAATCAAGCTGCTACATTATTTTTATTGAAAGATATGAAATGAAATACTAAAAATAAGTTGAATAATGATATTTTTGAAACCTTTTGGAAAAAACTGTTTAATAAAAAATAAAATTCCCTGTTGATCAAGAAGTATATAACAAGAAGATAAATATATTTTTTTACTCAAAAAGAAACAATATTAAAAAACTAATACAAAAAAAACTAATAAATATTAACAGAAACATAACTAAATTCCTTAACTAACATAAATAAATCCAATATATGACAATATCTCCAAGGTCTCCTCCCCACTTCCTACTGACTTTCAAAATAAACCACTTACACAGTTATCAGATTTGCAAAATACTTTAGATTTTATTTTTTTAAGTCGCTTTGAAACTTAGTGGTAATTATTTTTTTTTAAAATTATGCAATTTGTAATTGTATTGTGATAGAGTATAAAAAAAAGAAAGACAAAAATAAAAGAAAAAGAATAAAAAAAGGGAGAGTTGACACTTGTCATCTCTCCCTAAATGAAGGGACAGAAGATACACACCTCCATTTCCACCACATGCGACCCAAGACACAAGCGACAGGACATAGCTTTGCTTACTCTATTTACATGTTTACTCAGTGAATTATAGTGAAAGATGCCTTAAAAATGGGCTGTTAACTAAACAAATTCGCAAAGTCAACGAAAATTCGAGCATAAACCTGGCTATATCATTAGAAGAAAAACTTGAATAAAATCTCATACATTAATTCATCACAAACACTCTACACACACTAAAGCTCAGACTGGCCTCGGGTTTTGGTCATGTGATGCGCTGCAGTCTACTGCAAACCTTCTTGTAGTTACATAACTTGTATCATCTCTCCCAACTTTACTATATATATCTATATGCTAATGAGATCTTCCTTGTGCCTTTTATTAATACAAAAGGGATTTAAAATTTAGTTATCTCCAAAAAATAGGCAAACAGTCTATTAAGTGTAATTGATTTGTTACAAATATTTGGATTTAAAGCGTAAATGATTAGTAAAATTCGAAAAATTGTAAATAACCAATTAAAAGAGTTATGAACAAATTTACTTAATTTCTATAAAATTTCTAAGATATATTTTAATCTTTCATTCTCACTGGGTAAGAGTTCTGTTATTTTTTTAGTACGCATTATGACTTTCCATATTTAGTAACTGATAAACAGCCCTTTATAGAATAAGGTACAGGATTTCATTCCGGGGGCTGTAGGTGGGCGAGCGTTGGGCTGACCATCGGACCTCATTTTAGTCCTAGTTCAATGAAAAGTTGGGAACCTTTGCCTCCAGCGTTGAATAAACCCAGTGGAATAAACCTACCACCTACCTCTGTGATAATCAAAAATTAATAAACTTAAATCCATCAATGGTCGTATTAGAAGAACATCAAAGGTCTTTTTAGGAGATACATGACTGGCTGCCTATTCTTTAGTCGAAGTTTTTAAACGTTATTTATATTTGTGTACCATAACTGATGGTTTCGAACAATTTGTAAACCATTTTTAAAATCAAAGTTTGACAATGAATTGAGAAGTCAACGAAATCTTTTGCCGATATCAAAATACCTGTGAAATTAAGTTGTTTTTTTCTTTTATTAATTAAGAACTTGAATGAGTAATAAAAACTATGGAAAATTGAAAATAATCAAAAATTAGGCGTCGACAATGGTGTACCTGAGAACTGTTATTTCTCTTTGCCAAAGCCGTAGAAATCCTTGGTTGTGCAGGAGTAACATTCTCGGGCTTCTGTTTCTTCTGCCTCCTGTAAGAGACAGGGTTGTTCATGGCTTCGAACAAAGTTGGTATATACTGCTTTGGAAACATCCTGAAAGCATCATGAAAAATTAAAAAATTGACGATTTAGTTGTTAGAATTAAAAAAACTCATAATACTCAATATACAGAAATAAATTACTGATAGAAGATAATCAGTAAAAAAGCTATGGGTAGTGTATTAATACTTTGATATTATTACAAGTGCCTCGACTTACAAATTTGGAAACCTATAACCTATAGAAATAACTTATTATATATACTTGTGAGCAGAAAAATCGTCCAGTTGCATTTTTTTACTTTTGTTTTTTTTATTTTCATGGCAATTCGCAATATTTTTTGAATCAAAATAATGTCAATTTAAAGATCGTTTCATCACCTATCCAATGATACCACTTAAGTGTGTATTGTCCCTTCAAAACCAAGACTAACAACAATAGAACAACACCCCCAAATTGAAGAAATCAATGAAAAATCGAATGAGTGCCGTAATTAAGACTAGAGGACGAATACTTGTTATTAATAAAGATTGTTTTATAAATGTTTGTATTGAATTTTGTTTTAATCATCATTTCCCAGGTTGTACGAAAACGAGGTTTTCTTGTAGGCTAGGAGATTCCTCCAAAAAGCACTCTGCTGACACGCAATACACACATGATATCATTGGTTAGGTGATGAAACGATCTTTAAATTGATATTATTTTGATTCAAAAAATTGCTAATCGCGATGAAAATAAAACAAAAAATAAAAATAATGGAGCTGTGCAATTTTTCTGCTCTTTAAGTGTAGTTTTGTTAGCACACTTTCCTAGAGAAATAAATTTCAAAATCAGTCTGTGTTTTTAAGTGCGTCTCCTGAACTTTTGAACCATTGAATGGATTTCCATGAAACTTGTTAGGAATATTTACAGACAAAGAGACGATGAAACTAATTTTCACTGTGGCGATCCTTATCGAGAACTTAATGCCATCAAGATGAGAAATTCTCATTGAAATCTATTTGAACTGAAACAATGCATTCTGGGATATCTAACAAAGGCAATTAATCCGCTTACTAATTCTCTTAATGTCTGAACGATTTAAAATAAATGAAATTAATGAGATGACTTAAGTAACACGGAATTAGTTTTTTACAGTTCGTAGAAAACCAGATCTTCAAATATCAAAAGCACTTGAGGCTTTCTTTTGAATTGCTTTCAGAACATTAAAGAAACAAAACTAAAAACATAAAAATACATAATTTTAAGGAGAATACGCTTCACGTTCTGTTAGGAACATTATTTCAGTTAATAATCAAACTACGAATGTTTATACGACAGAAAATAGTCCTTAAAAAGCTTTTATAATAGTATTTTTTTAATATATAAATAAATAATCATATTTCTATTATCACGTTTAATAAGTGAAAGATCAAACTGTGGAGAAACCGCGATAACTGTAAGAAGTCGGAGGTTATTTTGTAAAAAACTGAAATGGAGGAGAAAAGTGAGATGTTTGAATATAAGAAACTCTCGTAAATTTAATAGTAAAAAGAGTTTATGCTCAATAGTAACTTTTAGTCGTATACGACTTTCTTATAGATCAGTAACAGATCAGAAAAAGGAAAAACACTGAAAATGATAGATATGAGATGGACTGTGGAGATTTTGACTCTTCTGTCTCTGTTGCAAATTATAGTTTTGATTTAATTAATAAACTTCTTTTCCCTTTATTTACGGCCAACTGCAAAGTTAATATAAATATTACAAGGTCTAAAATAACTGATAAAATTGTTTAAAAAAGTCTAATGTGTAAATATACACCTAATTTAAGAATTTGAATTCGTAAAACTTGATATTTTAAAATTATAAAAACATTGCAGAAATACTTCATTCAAATGCTTTTTCTATTTCAATGTGATCTTACAGGGAAAAAAATACAATGAAAAAAGTTGAAATAATGTGTCCCAAAAAAGAAATTATTTTGTATAATTTTAATAATTATTTATATTACGACATTACTTAAATCATTGCTGAAACTCATTGCTCTCATGAATCTCTACAACTTACTGTCACCAGTTGCGTCAAAAAATAACTTGTTTTAATCCTTAAAAAAAATAGCAATTAAGTTTTTCAAAAAGTCAAAGTTTTTATTTATTATCAAAGCATAAGGTTTTTATTTAGAAAATGGAACAGTTCTTCGTTTCTACTGAAAGAAAAGTCGACAAATAAATCTAAAATAAATAAAATAAATAAATCCTAAAAATATAAAAAACATTGTAAATAACGCGTTCAAAAATTATTTGAATATCAATTTTTAAGGGAATTAATAGATTAAAAGATCTTAGATTTCAGAATTCATGTAATGTAATGAGCCTATAAATAATAAAGACATTATAATTCTACATTCTAAATTATTTAAAAAGTATAAAAAATCTCTTAATACTTTGATGATAAATATACTGCAGTTAGTTATGGAAAATAAGTTTTCTCGAAAGACTTTTAGATTGCACGTAAATAATATTTAAATAATAATTTATAAAGAATATTTACTTAAAAAGTTATAGGATGAAACAAAATAATTTGAATTCTTAGATGTTCGAGAGTATAATTATGTTCGAAAGTTACCCTAACATATCAGATAGTTATGAAAAGAATAAAAATAAAAATTCTTTATTCTTAAAATCTTCAAAATTAACTTTGACTGTTAACTGAAAAAAGTGTTTAAAAAGTGTTCTATTTTGTTCAACGGAATTTTAATGGAAAAAATGAGAAATAGAACGATTTTCTCAATACATCAATTGTCCTTAAGCTTAGCTAATTTTAAAGATGATATTATGTTTCTTTGCAGTAAAACATTTGAAGATTTCTTAGCTGTAGAGTTATATTTAAAATTCTAAGTGGCGCTAATAAATCTATATTAAGCCTACTTACCTCTTTGAAGGTCTCTCTTCCATTTCGATGTATCTTGAACTCATTTTTTAGGGATGTAAAAAGACACAACTCTTAAATTTTAACCTGTTAGTAGAATCCAATTATGTTGATGAGGAATGAAAATGAACATGGGAGAATTAATGCTAATAAAAAGGAAAATTTACATGCTAAGTCCGGATTGTGGCATGATTCATAGAAAATGAATCAGTTCTGCATTCGATTGCAAATATATATGAGGCATTGTTGGTCTTGAACATTGCAATAGTTGATGACATGGCATCTATCACATACGTGCAACAATAAACAACATAAAGAAACCCTTTCATTTATAAACTCT
>JAFIDM010129570.1:0-13854 GCA_023159025.1 Thereuonema tuberculata
CCATTTTTAAAGGTTTGCAATAGATTATACCTTAATGTCATATCTTTATTAAGTAACTTCAAAACTGACATCAATACTTTTCAGGTTTTTGCAAAAGGTAGAAGATGCATTTTACTTAAACATTGCTTTTCCTTAACTAAGTGTTTAAGTAAATACTGTCAAGTAGAAAGCCTTATTTCTTTACAGTTATAAGTAAAGAAAAATTAATAGCAACTTTACATTAATGGAAACTAATTATTAATAAGCAAATTTGGAATGGTGTTACATAATTCTTTAAGAATGACACATTTGTTAATGTCTTTATCTTCTATACTTTGATTATTGAATTTAAGGTGTCTAGAATAAAAACCTGTTAAAAAAAAAAGCCCATTAAACTAAATTTTCAGGAAATTTGCCAATTCTGTTTCTTTATGAAAAACATTCTTGGAACTGAAATAATGAAATGTGAATTGCATTGTTTTGATTTATTGTGAGAGCTAACAACTGAGGTGTAGTCCATGTGCGTATTGTTGTACTACATTATGGGCGAAATCTTTCGCTAGCCATAACTCGCTACCGAAGCATTTCCGGACCTATGTTTATATAACTTTTTTCTTTACTTTTACATGTAGAATGAGCTCCCGAAGTTTCTGCATATCTTCGTGAATCACCCCGTATATAAACATAAAAATGTACAGCCATTCTTCATTTAATAAATGTTTTGATAACAAAGTTATTGCTAGAATTAAGGGTTTTATTTTAAACAACTTTCATGCTATAATATTGATGAAAAATGTTTCAATTTCATCCAAAAATGAAGTCTACTTGCATTTATGACAGCAATTATCTTACATTGGTAACAATTTCTAATCGCAATAACATTGCTGTTTTCAACCCCTTGCTCTGTCTTAATTACATGGAATACTTGTAGTTTTTATTTGTTAATTTTTTTTTCAGCTTTTATTTTTATAGTTGCTGCATCTGTATTATAAAATAAAATAGCTGTGAATTTTATTTCCTCTTTAAGTTTTAGTTTGAAAAGTTAAGTAAATAACAAAAGGTTCTATATAAAACTTCAGAAAATTAACTTTTATATAGTAAATTTTCACTTAAAGATTCTTTTGGAATGTAACTCTTATTAAGTGAGGATTGGTTGTATTGTATTAATAAGTTAAAATATATGTTTTTAAGTATCTCTTTATTTGTGTTGGACAGTTGATACTTGTTAAGAAATATTAATTATCATGTCTTGGAGTAAGATTTTCGAGTTAATTGAAACAATGACAATTTTGTGTTTACCCTGTTTATTAGATAAATTTGAAACTAAGCAAGATTATAATTATATATATTTTTATTTTTTATTTACTTTATTAGAATCTTGAAAGTAAATATCCCAAAAGATTAGAATTGTTAACAGAAGATATTTTAAGCTTATCGAAAATAGAAATGCGTGAAACATTCAGTGGAAATGACAGCATTTTAGCAACACTGTTTTCTGGGATGAAATCACAAGATTGGTCAGAAGGTAAGTAATAAAATAGAAATGAAAACTACATATGACGTAAATTGCTTATTAAACTAAATCGACAGTGTTACGAATAATTTTTGAAGTAATTAGGAATTATAGGAAGTAAATCTCTTTTATTTAATCTTTGTATGCTACTTTTGTTAAATCCTTTTTTTTTTTTTCAAAGCAATATTAAAACATTAAAAAACCTAATATGAATATTAGTTGGGTTTTTTTTCCTTCATCATAGTTATCATTACTTGTCTGATAACTTTACATATTAAAAAAAAATAAACGAATAAAATTTATAGAAGATTCAAATAAATAGACCTATTCATATTTGTTGAATTATGGTGTATTGTCAAATTCTGTACTTATTCGAAACCCCAATATAGTTTCATTCTCAAATGTTGATAATCCTCAAGAAGCTTGTGATTGAATCCATCATTACATATCAAGGGTTTCTGGTTATGTTATTTCATCAGGTAGTAGTTCTATCAGTTCCTTTCACCTGTTCAGTGTCTAAACCGCCCACTGTGACATTTTACTCCACAAAGATATTAGTTGATTTGAAGTTTGAAAGATTTTCTCTATATACTTAGTTTTAATTTAATAGGTTTCCCTTTTAATTTTTTACAAACGATAATAAGGAAAGTTTGCAGATTAGAAACTTGTTATTTGACAAAGACAAGCTCAAAATGTCAGCTTCTGAAATAGATAAAATAAAAATATTCAGGCTGTTAGAGACCTGAAAAAAATCTTTTTTTAGGTGCTTGCACTAGTGGGAAATTATTTGATTTATCATCGTTGTTGGATGATTAAGACAAAAAAAATTGTCTGGAAGGTTCACCCAATTACATTTCAGTTCAAGCCATGGTCCTGTGTTTGACCATTCTGTTTATTTCTTTATTTCTATATCCTGGTGCCTGTTATTATGCTTTCAGGTGTATCTCATAAATAAGACACTTTTAGGATCAAAATATAAAATTTGCTTCACTTATTATATATCATTTTCCTTTAAAATAAAAACATCCAAATATTGGTAAAAACATTTTGGATTGACTTTGGTTACAGGAACAGCTTTCCTTTCCTAAAAAGACGTCACTTCAACTTTTCTCCTCAAAACCTTTCAGAACTTTTTAATCCATAGCAGCTCAAGTACAAGCTGTCTGTTTCAGCACCTACCTTCTATGAAATGTCCATACTTTCTTACCATGAAACTCATCTGCATTAATGTGTAGAGCACTTGGTAAAAGATGCTGTCTTCCATGCAGATGAAGAAAGCTTCTATCTTTTAGATAGAAACAAAAGTGAAACTGTGACTTTTATGATAGTGAATATCACCAAATTTATTCTTTGGTCTCTACTCCTAGACTTTCACTGCATGATCGTATTTGTAACCAGTCACTTGGTTGGTTGGTTTGTTGGATTTTTAATGTCACAAAAGCAGCAGTGGCTAAGCTGCGCCAAACCAGTCACTTAAAAAGGCAGAACTTGTGAACAAAACCTTTTTTCTTCAATTGTTTTTTGAAACTGTTTAGTTCATTCAGACAGTGCCCACTATATCAAGTCTACAAGAAAGCATAACCTTTAAGACTTTAAAAAAATCCTCAAATTAATCAGATATCTGCATGTTATTTTCTCAGACCATTATTTGGCAAATATTCTGAACTATCTTTCTTGGCCTTTCTGTTGTGTTCTCATTCACCCAAAGCTTTTTAGGGTTATAAATGAAGAATCTTCAAGAAAAAACATTCTCTAATGTACATGAATATTCTTTACGTGAATTTTCTCCCATGTGCTGGTGGAGAAGACACATGGTGTCGTAGATCCTTTAATGTCAGGAGAGCTTATGGGAATTATTGGGTGAGTGTGAAAGTTCTACCCATTTTTGGATATGAAAATTTGCAATGGAATTGCCCTCACACATGACATTGTAATGACGCAAATTGTCTGCCAATCAAACTTGTGGATGCCTCACATATAAATGCATCGTGTCTCACAAAGTTAATCATCTCAAAAAAAGATATCAGAGGGTTTAACATGGAACGTGAGAAGGAGCATAGAAGACGTTGGTTGTTATACGAGTTCGATAAAAAGAGTACGGCAGCCGCAGCATGTCGCAATGTTTGTCAAGTTTATGCGGAGGATGCAATAGATGAAAGCACATGTCGTCGATGGTTTTGTTAATTTAGGGAAGGATACAGAAGCTGCCAAGGTCAGGCTAGGAGTGGACGGTCATCACATGTTGGAGAGGACGATATTGACCAAGCCATAAGGAACAGTCCGAACCCAACTGTGCAAGAATTAGCGGAGACCTTCAACGTACACCAGACAACGGTCGAGAGATGACTGGGTAAGTTGGGTTTTACGAGAAAGTTGGATTGTTGGGTTCCACATAACCTGACAGCTAAGCAACGGGATGACCGAATCGCCACCTGTGTTTCCTTACTTTCCCGGTACAAAAATGACCCATTCTTGACACGAATTGTGACAGGAGATGAGAAGTGGGTTATGTACCGTAACATAAAGCGTAACATAGTATCGTAGGACTGTGATCCGCCTTCTGATCCGCCTGCATCGACTTCGAAAGCTGAACTTCATCCCAAGAAGGTGTTATTGAGTGTGTGTTGGGATGTGCAGGGAATAATTCACTGGGAGGTCCTGCCACTCAACCAAACCATCAATGCTGCCTTCTACTGTCTACAGTTAGACAGGCTGCATTCAAATTTGGTAGCAAAGCGGCCAGGTCTCATTAATCATTGCGATGTTATCCTTCATCACGATAACGCCAGGCCACATGCTGCTGTCATCACTCGCCAAAAGTTACTGGGCTTTGGTTGGGAGGTTTTACCCCACCCTCCCTATTCTCCTGACTTGGCACCAACTATCACCTATTTCGTGCGTTGAACAATTCCTTCAGTCAGAAAATCTTTGATGATCTTGATGCTGTGAAAACTGCCATCGAAGACTTTTTTGACTCGAAACCGCCGGAAATTTTACCGCCGTGGGATTCATCTCCTACCAGAAAGATGGCAAGAGGTCCTAGATAGCAATGGGGGTTATGCACAATAATAGGTACTGTTCATTTTGCGTTTGTTTGCTCTTCTTTATGGGTAATAAAAACGGGTACACTTTTGCACTCACCCAATACATATGTAAAAACTATTCTTCCTTGGAAACAACTGAAACTATTCTTAGCTTTAGTATCTGCAATGTGAAAATTGGTTTAGAACTAGGTTTGAAGTTTAATATGGAAAAAAATAAAGAGGCTTTATTCCTCATTTTAAGTTGTATCAGATTTTCTACTTTACTTAAAATGAAGGCAACTTTAGATCTGTTATTAATTTTAGTAATAATGAAATTTATTAAAAAAAAAAAGTTACAATTTTTTTTTTACCAATTACATCCCATGTGTATGAATGAAGCGTATTGATTGTTAAATGTTAATTGTTTCAGATTGGTCAATACATAGATTTGAAAACTTTATTTTTTCATTATAAAATATTTTAAGGGAAGAAAAATCTATAAAATGCACAAATTCGTTAGAATTGTTTGCTTTTAACGCATTGAGCCATTATCAAAAGCAATCTGGGATAGCTATGCACGTTAAACCTTCTTTATTATAAAATATTTTCATATCATCTTGCCACCTGAAGTTGCTAAATATTAAAAAAAAATAAAAAATAATACTGAATTATTAACAAGAGATTTTCTTATTCTATAAAAGAAATTGTAGTTAAAAAATTTATTAAAAAATTAAGAAATATAATGTTATTTAATTAATAATCATTACAGAACCTGCTATAAAATTTTTTGCTGTCTTACCACCTAAAAAAGAATGCACTTTTCTGCGATACCTCAATGCAAAATTGCCAACACAAAGTTCCATCTTCAGTTTTGGAAGAGTTGACTTCTTGCTTTTTATATCAGGAAAGGAATATTTGGTAAGAAAATTAAGATTTGAGATTTTAGATTATCACTTAACAATTTCTATCTTCACACAGTTTAATAATAGAAAGTTAAGAAAATAAAGAAAGGGATTAATTTAGTGAAATGTTATTCTAGCTGCAAAAATATTGGTTAAGACAAAAAAAAATGAATTACATTTAAAGAGTTTTCATAAAAATAAATAAATGTATCAAATTAAGCAAAAAGAATTAGCTGATTTTTACTATTTTTAACTCTGCTGTCTCGGTGCTGAATGTTCTTTGTTAAGAAATGGCAAGTTTCTAGAAAAAACAGTCATCTGAGGTCAAGCAAATGCATTGCATAAGGAAGATTCTCATAATTCATAAAGTAGACAGTGGTATGGATCAGTAAGCTGCCGTACCTAATGACTAAGGCAGATTGCTGTCATTGATTGTTTAGAAAAGAATATTGGATAACAGCTGCAGACCACCAAATGGTCATCATGAAGAATCGGCCTGAAAAGTTCGGTGTTCATTTTTTAGTGTCAATCCATTGAATAAATTGTCAACAGCTGACTGAAAAAAAAAAAAAGATCTGTTTTCCATCAAACATTATAACTCTAAGCAACAGGGATCTATTTTTGTTTATGAAGGAGAGTAACACTTCTAATCAGTATGTTATGTATTTATCACAAAAATAAATATCCATTTTTTTTTTACATTACCAGTGAATGCCAGATGCAGAGAAACCATTGAATAATTTATGTTTGAGTTTTGTGCAATTTCTTATACGGTTTGGCTTACGCCATGTACAATTGAGACCTTTAATTGATCTTTATATAACTCCTTAGTCTACCTTTGGTTCATTTGAAGCTTTCTGTTTCCTGATCAGAATTTCTCCAAACCAGCATTGTGTTGTCCATTCAAGATGTATCTTTTTCAACTGGGACATTAATGATGTGGATTGCCTTCACTGCAGATGTATCCACGTTTAAATTCTTGATTTTATAAGATTTACCCTAATTTGTTGCCCACTTTATCGTTTCACAACACACTTTGAACAACATTCTTTGACTGGTGCTTTATTTACAGCAGACCTCATGTTTTAGGTTTACTTGCAGCATAATTCATCTATTACCAATCTTCTGTCATCATAATATAGCTAATCTCACTGGTCTATGAAAACCTACATTTGATCATCATTGCCGAAAGTGTAGCTCTTTTGTATGCACTGAAGGCCAACAGGACATTTAAAAATTTTGAATAACAAATCAATTATGATTTATTTCCCTGTAACATATAATTTCTAATATTTGTACATGTTCAGTGATGACATGTTTGAAAGGGGGAAAATTAATTTCATTTTTCTTAATGAAGATGGCATGCCATCGCTCTTGCAAAGATTCCTTGCTTTAGCAGATTTGGACCAGAATAATTTGGATTGATATTACAAAATGATATGTATTGAGACAGGTTTTTATTACTACTCTGAAAGAGATCCAGGAATCAGGAACTCTTTCCAGAAGAGCTGGTCTAGTTTGCGTTAGGGTTTTGCTAATCTAAGTAATTATTGTTAAATAAACTCTTACATATAGTTTGTGTATTGTTTTCATGATATAAATAAAAATTATTCTTTGAATAACTGTGAATGTTACGATATTCTTTCCATGTTTTCATTTTCATTCCAGTTAATGACAACAACAAAATCCAGTAAATATCGACATTATCGAGGAAGTACAATGATGTATAAATTATATTATGACTTGGATCTTTTGCATGTGGTAATTATTCACTTAATTTTGTCTAATTCACTTAAATGATCTCTACTGCACATTGAGACTTTTTTGATATTTAAATATCACAAAGAAATTTTTATGGTAGAAAAAAATAAGTATAGTATTCCCCCTGTATAGGTTGGGGATAGGTTCCACCCCCCCCCCCCCCTTGCTGATGCTTGAAATCATGAATATTATTTAACCCTGTGAAATATACATTTCTTAGCATACATACATATCTATCATACAGTTTAATTTAAAAATTATTACACATTAAAGCATCAATGGAACACACTTTAGTTCGTGTCTTCCCACTACAAATGTAATGTGTTTTCCATCTTCACCAAATATCAGGGACAACAAAATTAACTTCAGCAGTTTAAGGAGCAATACTAGCATGAATTTCTTTTTCCGTTTTTACATCACTAATAAATGATTTATTCTTATTGTTCATTTGGAAACTTCATCCTACAGTTTTTTTCTTTCAATATTAAATTAAGAATTTTAATCTTCTCATTTAAAGGAGAGAATTTGTGGCTTTTCTTTGACTTGGCAGAATTGCCAGCATCACTACTTTTGCACTTTGGGACCATATTAAGCAAAATAAATTACATAAAGCAATATACAATATTTATAGTGATTCATTGAGTGTGGATATTATTGACATCATGGGTGCTATAGCATGACTAACTGTGTGGGCGGGAGACTGGGAAAACAGCTGACAAATAGATGATTCATGACACTGCCCAGGCAGGCAGGCAGACACTCAAGAAATTTATGAATTTTAATTTTTAGATTTTTTTGTTTTTGTTTAATGTTAATATTTTCAAAAGCAGATAACTGAAACCATAGCTGATGAACCAGCAGATAATGGAGGAATACTGTATTAAGAATAATCTCTATAATAATATGAAACTATAATATATAATTATAATAAAACTATAATTTTATTATAACTATAATATGTAATTGTACTTTTTATCATCTCATCTTGATGTTTTAGATAATCATGCTTCTCCTGTTTTTTAGATAAAACAAACATTTCCTCAAATTCTGCCACAAATATATAATACATTTTTTGAAAGAAAAATATTAGATTCTAAACTAATTTCTTCTGTTTATTATCTGTCACTGGTCATTTTACAATTAGAAATTACTTTCATCTCTGTACTATTTAATTTTACCTTTAATATTTTAATGTAATAAATATTTTTGAAAAGTTTTGAATTTTTTTTTTAATTATATTTTGGTGATAGGAACCGAAATCTTCATTTTATCCTCAGCCTACTTGGAAAAAGACTGCAAGAGTAAGATATACATGTTTTTTTAATTTAAACTTTCAGATTTACAATTTTTTCCCATGTTGAGAAACCGTTAGTTTTTCTTCTTTATGTTCACATAAATCAACAGTGATAATGTTATTAGAATTTCCTAATTTAATTAATAAAATTAAGTATTCGCATCTTAATTCAATTCCTCTCATTATCTTGGATACATGCTTGCTTAATTCAGTAACACTCCCATTTCTGAGTAAGGTTTTATCAGTTATTAATAGGAGGTGCCCTCCTTTTTTTAAGGTTCCATAACAGTGGATTTTTACATAAAAAAATTCTCCTCAGAATGATCCTTTGTTCATGGATTGAGTTATGTGTAAATACTAATTTTTATGTTTGAATTTTCTGGTAAAAAAAAAAAAAAATCATATTGAAAATCAAAACATTATTAGTATATAATATGGTATATCAATTAAAATGCATAAAGAGATAATTAAAGAAAGTCCTTCAATATGAAACTAACCAATATAAAAATTAAATTATTTGAGAATTTCTGAATATCTACTTTTTTAGAATATCTGCCAATCAAAATCTTGTTTATAAATCTCGAAAGAGGATTTTTAATTGTATTGAGGCAAACTCTTAATATATTGAGTTGTATTTTTTTTCTTCTGACGTATCGAAGTTCTTGCTCAATGTGAGATTGATTGATTTGATGTTGAGTTACCCATAATTAAAAGTGATATTAGATATGAATCCAATGCAAGAAAAACTTTGTGTCTTAAAGACTTTACACAATTTACTTAGTTTAAAGAATCAAAGTCAAGATTTAACTCTTGACTGCAAAATTAGAAGTATTGTTTCCTTTTTATTTTAAGAGTTTCATCTTTATTTGTTTCTCAGAGACTTCCGAGTACGATTATAATTCCATTTTATTTGCTAATAACTAATAGTAAATAATAGTTGCCATTTTTAGTATCCAAAATAAGATATATATTTTTTAAGTGAGCTAAAATTCTCTTTATATTTATTCTTTAACTTATAAATTTTATTGATTTTCATTTATAGCTGTATGATTGTGATATGGAGAATATGTATCTTATTAAATTAAGTCCAAAGAAAGACTTACTGACACTACTTCCACCCGAAAAATTGCCAGAATTACATTATTTTATACATTATCATATGTTAAATAGAAGAAATTTTGTTATACCAACATTAGAGTAAGTATCGCAATTTATTTTGAGAAATTATTAGAGACAACTTTTATTAATGTTTAAACATACTGATTGTATATAACACACATAATCTTTAAAAGATGTTTTGGTTAAATTAAATATATTTGGATGCAAAAACTTACTAATTGGGTGGAGAACACCCAGTTTATGATTCCCTTTTTAAGACCTAACCTAGTCGATAGAGACAGCAGCCCAATGCAATGATCTATCTTTCTGTAGTATAGCTATTAGAAATTATGAGAACATTGTAAATGAACTGGGATGAGCTACTTGCCAACATACAGTGGCTAATGTATGTTATCAATAGTAAGTATTTTGTGTAAAAATAAGAAATTATAGTTTCATTTTCCACTCTTTGACTACAGCAACAATACGTGCAACCTGAAGATAGAAGTGTTAAGAATAAATAGAGTTGCTGACAATTAAATTTGCCATAAATGGGAACCTTTAAAAACAATCCTAATAAACAGTGAATAGTAAACTTCAGCTGAGATACAAAGGACTGTGACTGTTTGGAGATTTTAAAAAGAAACAAAGAAGTCAAAATACTTAAAAGTATTAAAATAAATAACGCTTAACCTTTTTGACTCACATCAAATAGAATTATGCTATATTTTAGAAAACTTTTAAAAATAGTATATGGCAATTTTTTTTCCTTTCTAATATTTTTAAGTTGCAAGAGAAAAATAAATAAAGCCTAAAAAGCTGCAAAATGTTATGTAAATGCAAGGGGAAATTAACAGTATTAGACAATAATATAGAAATGAAATGCAGGGGTGTATTAAAAAAAGCAAATTTACAGCAGTTAAAATAGAAATATTAAGGAGTTAAATAAAAAGATAAACAATACAGTAAGAATTGTAAATATTGAAGTAACCAATGACAATTAGGCAGGAAAATAGGAAGACGATTCTAGAGAATTTCCTAAAAAAAGAAAAAGAATTAAAGAAGAAATTGAGAAATTCTGAAAAAAGTTTTTAAGATTTACAAAACTTAAGAATGTGCCAGAAGATAGAAAACTAAAAAATAATGGCTACTTTATTATAAAAAAGAAAGAAGTAGAAAATATTGAAAATCATAAGCCGGTAATTGCACTTTTTATCTGTCTTTTTTTTTTTTTTTTTTTTTTTTATGAAGTAACTTAAAAATTATTTATGAAAGTCATTATCAATCACCTTTATCTTTAGAAAGTATCTAGATTTTGTTTATATTATAGTAACTAATCACATTCATGTATTGAAAGAAGTGACTGAAAGAATTAACACTGTCAGGTTGTTCCCCTGCTTTCCCCCACAGGTTGTCCTATTTTTACACATTTTCAAAGTGCATGTATCACGAACACAAGTAGAAATGAAAATGGACTTTGGATCACTGAGAAAGAACTAATCTTTGTCTTCAAAATGGTCTATTAGATTTTGTTGTTGTATTATATAATAATCAAGAAATTTATTTACAAAGGGTAGAACTTCAGGTGAAAAAAAGAAATTTACAAGAGTTCTCTGTTAGAAAAAAAGTTTTAGAATATTACAAAAGAGAAAAAATATTACTAAATATCCTATAACAATATAATATAGAATTACTTTTCACCAATCAACATAATTTAATGTTGTATGAGAGTATCATACAACATAATCTGGGAGTCAAAATGCTACACTAAATTTTCTCACACCACACTAAGTTTCTTTCCTTCTTTCTGGCTTCGTCAGCAAACTCCATCTAAAGGTATTTTTATGAACTACATTAGTACACAAACATTCTCACATGGTTGCCATTCGGATAAATGCATTCCAAGCAGAAGCAAAGAAATGACAAGCAACATAATTTTGGAGAAGGCATGGCTTCCCGTAGAACCTATGTGCAACGACCTGAATGTGTTATGGATTTAATGCCTTCTCTCTTGTTTTAGTATCGCTCAAGACAATCTGTTTGAGTTTCATGCAGGTTTATCTGATGTTATAATCTCGTGTCAAGTGTCACAACCAGATGGGATGTGAGAAGGCGAGTATGGAACATTATAAAAGAAAAAAAAAAAAACCCAGGATAGATGTCCCATTCATGTCTACTTGAATAACTTTTCGTAGGTTTGGTCTGGTCTAAAAACTAAAAATTAATAGTTTTATACCAGTGATTCTGTATTGCATTAATACAATAATATTGTAATAACAATGATATAATATAATAAGGCACCACTGCGCTTCTGATGTACAATAATATTGTATTCAGAATATTCTTTCAGAAAGTCTTGTATCCACAGAAACAAAACCTGCAGTTTATTGTATGGTTCACAGCATTTTGTTAAATCTAAGGTCTGTGAACTGTGAGGGATTAGTTTACAGTGGTTTTCAAACTTGTTGTAGAATTCGTAAAGTCATCACGGGAAAATAAGATAAAAAATTCTGATTGTGAGCTTTCCTCATTATTAACAAAAGCATATTATCATTCAGGAATTAATTTTTATCATTTTTTTTTCTTTATAAGGGAATCTTAGATATTTAAGGCAGCTGAGATGTCATATTAAAGAGTCTTGTATTGTCTTATAACTTGAATGAACTTAATTTATATAATTAATTTAGTAATTTCTTTCATAAAAGGTAAAATCTGTTGAAACCATTCCAACAATCAAGTAATATTTTATGTCGAATTAAGGGTACTTTTCAGTATCATTTAATTGGATTTATGTAGCGTTTAGAAACTGAACATTTTCTTTAATACAAAGTTTGTTTTAATGCAACTAAGAATCTAAAAATCCTTTTTTTTCTAGGAAATGGATCCCCGACTGTGGCATTCGACTTATCAAAGATGGCTTTACTGTCTTCACATTGTTTGATGATTTATCACCAGCAGAAATGGTCAGTTTATTTAAGAAATTTTCATCCTGGCCTGAATATGACTCGAGTTCGTTTCGCAGTGCTGTGCAGCATTCTGCTTTTAGATACAGTTCCTATCATGACGATCATGAAGACCAGTAATGCCAGTTTCTCAACTTCACAAGACTAGGGTAATAATATTTTATAAACAAAAAAAAAAAGTCATTTATTTACAAAAATGTATTTTTTTAAAGAAAGGAAAATAAAAATCAATAAAAATAATTATTTTATTTTCCAGTTATTGAAATTAACATTAATTATATACAATTGTGCTGTCCTTTAAGTGACAGCACAAAAGGAATTACAGTGAATGCTATAAAATTATTTTTATGATAATATTAGTATTACTGTTTCATTTTTTCCAACTATACTTAAGAATTTATCTTACACCTTTCAATATCCAAGTGAAAAATTTTGCCATAAGAGGCAAGACTGTAAAAAAATATTTGTCCCGTCATTAAATTTCATCTGGTAGGAGTTAACATATAGAAAAATTAGGAATATATTGTTATTACTTGGACCAGAATAGCTTTATGTGCATGTTTGTAGCAAATACATATAAAGAGCTCCGAATAAAACACGCTTAAGTTAGACTGTCAGTATAGAATTGATTAAAGTAATTACAATAGTAGTACTCTGTTCTATATCTTAAATCTTTAGTTATAAATAAAATAATTTTTACATTTTGAATAGCAATCGTTGTGAGAGTAGTAGTTGTTAAAGAAAAATTTTATAATCTAGAGTTTATTGAAGAAAGTGTGGACTACATAAGCTATGTAAGGATGTCTGCCTTCTTTTGTCGTCCTATTGTCATAAAGGTAATTGTGCTAAGAAGCCGAGTCAAGACAGCAATTGGGAGCAGGTAAGTGATAGAGAGGATAGGTTCTTCAGATCAGATCTTAAACTACAATTGGTGAGACCAAGTGTTTATTAAGTGACATCCTAGAACAGCTGTTTTATGCTCTTTGGCGAGTGTTACTAGGAGCATTCACCAGTAAACACCAAGGTCTCGGTATTGAGGCTAATAGGAATAATCGTTGGATTATTATACATGAATTTCCTCACTAATATTGCTACCAAGATTTGCGTCAACAGTTCGATGATTCAAGAATAGGGTGCAACTGAACTAATTTGTTCAGGAATCTCCAGTAGTCTAGAGTTCGGGATCCTCTGTTCGGCCGGGTGGCTCCTTCTGCTGCCGATTATAAGTGTGGCTTGCACAGGTATCGGCTTCTCTTCTCCGTAGATATCTTTCGTTGAGCTGGGTGGCTCCTTCTGCTGCCGATTATAAGTGCGGCTTGCA
>JAFIDM010129571.1:0-13849 GCA_023159025.1 Thereuonema tuberculata
AGTGAGCTAATAAGACTCTCTCCGCTCTGTCTACGTTGATGACAAACAAACATCCGAACAACCGTTTTTTCCTTATTAATTAATTTTTACAATTACAAATTACAGAGTTCGTTGAACACATTCACTAGGCGATCAGAGAAAGTAGGATAAAATGAGTCCGTCCGCTCATTGTCCGACAAACTGTCTCCTACTAACTGCATGATGGAAATCAAATCATACTAAAATTTTGTAAATAATAAATTATACAAAAATACAGTGATTATGTTTCTCGTAAAGGATAGCAATGTTTGATGGCAAAAGAGACAATTCACATCTGACTCCTTCCTTGCACATAGAACATTTTTTATTCAGAGTCAAGTTAGCGTAAAGTAACAAAAATTAAGAAATTGAAATTGCTACATATTACACCAATATTATTTTCTCAACTAACCTATAATATTACATATGACTCTCGTGTTAAAATATCGTTGTTTTCAGTTATTTGCAAATGAAATCATACTATTAATAGGCAAAAAACGGATGCACGTTTGTTTGTCATCAAAGAGGAGAGAGCGGAGAGAGTCGGAGAGAGAATATTTTAAGTGTATTTTTTATTTTAAAAATATACTAACAAGTGTGTTTATGAAAAGAAAAATTAGTTGATTGAATGTTGATGCGTTGTTCAATAGTTACTTAAAATGTTTTATAAAAAAATAATCTTTAATTATTTTAAATCAATCCAAAAATTTTAATTCAGAAACAAGTACAAAAAAGAAATACTTAAGTACAAAGAAATTATAAACTTCTACATCTATTCATTAAGTGAATAATAAAAAAAATGAACTAGAAATAATTCCTATGCCCCTGTAAGGCATTGTGAGGCACTCTCTCAATGGCTCAATTTGGAGGAGCTTATAATTTTAGCGAAGGAGGTTAATTTTTTTTCCCGAAAGTGCCAGGAAAGCATGTTGATATTACAAACTCAATAATTGCACAACGATGGTCTTTCGGTCAGCGCTGTGGAGCTGTATAATTGCCATAGCACAAGTTCAGCGAATAAATCTAGGAAGAATTCCAGTATTGGTTAAGGTAAATGTTTAGAAGTTAATATCTCCGAAACAAGCCACCAAGGAAAACTTATGAACGATTAAAATTGAACAATATTAATATTTATACTCGAAACATCTAGTATAAAGTGATTTTTGAGAATTAAATAATTCATCAATCTAGATGTTGAAAAATAGTATTGAAAGTTTTTAGTTCTTTATATTCATCAATCAACTATCAAGAAATATTCAATAAGGAAAAGCAACAAATTATAACCATCATGCTGAAATGATGACGGAGACATGAGAATGATAGCTTATTTTGAAGGTCTCGGTAATAAATGACAAAATCTGGAAGTAGAATTTGTATTGAATGTACAAATATCTGCTAAAAATAGATCGAATGCACCATGGTTTATACATTTTATTCCATTTAAAAAATGAGCTTAGAACATGTTTTTGAATTCTGTGTTTTCAAAAAATTTCACGGTATTTCAAAAATGTGGAATTTGTTTTACTTCCGTGAATATTTATTGGTTGCCAATAGTTTTTTATAAATTACACTGATTGCAGTATATTTATATGCGAAGCAATATTCTTGGTGCTACAGTTTTTTATAGTAATTTTTGGGATAATAATTTTTACCTTAAAGTTTATTCATTATAAAGTTAAGTTTTAATTATTTTATATATTTATGTTTATTTTAATTAAGAAATAATGTGATTTTAATAAACTAAATTACCTCAGAGTCTTAAAGATCAGCAGCCTCATAGCGTTGGAATTTTATTTTTTAAGGGAAAAATATAAAGAAACAACAAGAATTATGGAAAAATATTGAAGAATGAATAAAGTTAACATTCATCAGTAAAAAGCTATAAATTTCATTTTTAATTTATTAAATCTTAATAACTGAAAATTAGCGATATATAATCCTACGTTTTTATCTAAGATTTTTGTGTAAAATTGTTTTTATTTTTTACTATTCAACTAACATCATTCTGCGTTCCTGATGATTTCCGTTTGAATAAAATCAAGAAATTCCGCTAGGTGCCGCTAGATGAGAGATGGAACAATTCTACACAAAAATCCTTTTATATTTTACACTTTTAATGCTTAAGTCATTTTGTTATTAATAAATAAATATACTATATATTTCCTCAACATAATTTACGTTTATTTTTGGCGTGTTGTAATTAACGAATATTTCAATTGTATATATATGATGAAAAAGTCAGTGTTTACATGAAGTCGTTGCTGGAAGTTGTTTAATCTACACAGTGGGAAATTCTTCAAAAATAATTTTTTTTTACTTCATTTCATTGAAATAAGAGACAAAAATAATACATGACTTTTATATCACTAATTTACTATTAGTGATAAGAGACGTTTTCGTTTTATAGGCATAGTGCATTTTTTTTTAAATAAAAAGTAATAACATTGATTTATAAAAAAATTTGCTTTGTTATTTAATTTTCATTATTTAATATAATATACGATTGACAACATCCAGAGTTGAGACAAAATATTGCATTTCTTAGCATTCGTGAAAATAACAGTGAACACAAATAGCTAAATCACATAATCGTTTGGCACATTTTATTCTATAAATCATTACTACTTAATAATATATAGTTTCTCTATTATATAAGTAGCGGTAAAACCGAGATGATAATTTATTTATTATGAATTCTACTTTGCTGATACACTCTGATAGTGCTGAAAAGATTATAATTTATTTATTAGTTTCCATAAGAGACTAAATTTTTATTTGAAAATAGACTGAGGTATTAATTATTTTGACTGAATCATTGTAGGGCAATAAGAGGTCCACTATTAGGAATTAATAGGATTTATTTTAATTGTATAATTGGAAACAGGTGAAAAGTAAAGATGTTGTAGTTAAAGTTAATGTGCCACACGATAAGCCTTCACAGGCTTTTGGAGGTCGCAGGAGGTAAGGCTCCCAGCTTTCAGGACCAACGGGACGAAGTTGAGGCCGGGTGGTCAGCGCGATGCCCGCCCGCCTTCAACTCCCGGGAAAGAAACCCGGTACCCATTCCATTTTACAGTGGGCTGGATAGACCCTAGGACCCTTTTAGAGATGAAAGGAGCGTAGAAAAATCCCCCGCCCTCCGCCGAGGCCAGGAATCGAACCCATCACCTCCAACCCTTAGCCAAGCGCCCTGACCACTTGGCTACCGGGCCCACACTAAAGATGATATTAAAAGTGTAATTAGGAATCCCAATGATTCTTCAAAAATATGAAATTATCCATACTAAAGAAAATAAAACTAATGTGAAATGAAGACATTACCATCATATGAAGGTAATAACGCCAGTGTGTAGAGTCTTATTTAAAACCCTTTGTTTCTATTCAAACTGTGGCCTTTGAAGGAGTAAAAGTATGATAGCAATTTTGTAAAATTAGCAGGTATTTAATAAATAATTTGTGTTTTGTTTGCCAAAATAATGTAAAATTTGAAGAATTGCATTTTTAGTTTAAGGTTTTGTTTGGGTGGCTAATTTCAAAAATTTTATTGAAGCTGGGGTTTGTTGATATTTTAACAATATCGTAAATGTTATTTCATGCTCATGTCAATGAATTGTTGTTATCGGAATTTCTGAAATAGGCTTCATAAAGGGAAGAAGATAACGTCTTTCCGAAAATTTACTATTTATATTTAATAAATGAATTATATTTTATTATATTTATTGAAGCCGTGCTGGCGTGGTCGTGCGGTCTCGGCGGCGGCCAGCCGTGGCGTCCAGTGCGCCAGTTCTTGCGTTCGACTCCCGGCAAGGGCATGGCTGTTTCAATTTCCTTTCCTGTGTTGTCCAGCCTCTTCTTCACTTTCTCTCTGGTCGGACGTCATTCCTTAATGGCGTCCTGGGGGAAGGCAACGGGAAACCACCCCCAGTATCTGTTCCCTAGTTTATCTACGGCTTCTCCTAGGGGTTCGCCCTTCGGGGGTCACTAGGTTCCGTAGACCGCGTAACTTCGTATATACGAAGATCGCACATCATGATGATGATGATGATATTTATTGATGGTCGACACATTCACTTGGCGATCAGAGAAAGTAGGATAAAATGAGCCCGTCCGCTCAGCGTCCGTCAAACTGTCTGCTACTAACTGCATTAATGATAAGTCTCCAACCTAGACGATGCTCATATTGTTAGACATAGAAAAATGATAGTTATAGAATTCTGGTCGACACATTCACTTGGCGATCAGAGAAAGTAGGATAAAATGAGCCCGTCCGCTCAGCGTCCGTCAAACTGTCTGCTACTAACTGCATTAATGATGAGTCTCCAACCTAGACGATGCTCATATTGTTAGACATAGAAAAATGATAGTAATAGAATTCATTTCTAGTCTTTGTCTAGTAGTCCAGCAAATAGAGACCAAAAAAGGGGGGTATCTTATAAAAGGTCCGATAGTTCTAATTTTTTGATATGTTGTCTAGGATGGTTAGTAAGTGTTTAAAATGCAAAATGCACAATTCCCACCCCCTCCTCAGTGCCCGCCCCCATCTTAACAAAACCAAAAACAAATGATACTTTTTGTAGATTTTCGCTTATAAATTCTGTTTCGTGCATTTTAGCTATAAAAGAGTTCTACGCAATGTTGTAGAGAATACAATTTTCTACAATATGGTTTTTACATTTTGTTTCTAGGATTGATTGTTAGAGAAATATGCACTTTTTGAAAAAATAAAAAAAAAACGCAATTTCCAGAAATTTATAAAACTTCTAACTTTAGGACGCGGTAATTCACATATGGTCTATTCTAGGGAAACAAGTATCAGAATAAAATGTATAGGGAATTTAATTACATGCAAACCGCTTGTTGACCCTAAGGTGTGTGGGGTAAAAAAAATCAAAAACAACGGAATATTGTATTTTTTGTTATTGTGACGCACAGAGTATCTAAAAAAAATTCACCAATTACCTTCCAGTGTTGGCTTGAAATTGGAGTGTATACCAACCCTACTTGAGTTTCTGACAAGTTACAGCGCAATGCTCATGAGACAGGTACTATTTCACTGGAATACCTGCTAGTGAGAGCGGATGTTCAATTTAAAATATCACATCATCACAGCAGAAACATTTTTTTAAAGATGCATGTATGTAAACAAAGTAAGAACAAAAAGCAGTAATCTATATTACTAAAATCTTTTATTTCTCTCTGTGTGTGTCTGTCCGGCGCAATTTTCTGTGAGAATGGAAAATAGAAATAATTTTTACAATGAAACATCCGCGACAGGAATCGAACCTGCATCCTTCTGATCCGAAGTCAGACGTCTTATCGGCTAGAACATAGGGACTACAATTCTCTTTTTATATATATTTTTTTTTTATTTATATCTTTTTCCTTCTCCCATCTATAAGGCATATATTCAACCTTTTTTTTGAATCTCAAGATTGTTTCTTTATTTCCCATCCGTCAGTTTATTTGTAATTCGAAATGACAATTAGAACTATAATTGTCAAAACGTTGCAATATTTTAAATATTCTTAGTTAACCAAATTGTATGTGAAATTGGAAAATAAGGGTACATGGCAGAAGTTGGAGTAAAGAAAACAGAGTCAAGAAGGAAAGAAGCACTCTTTTTTTGAGGTGGAATCACTATTTGTAATTCAAAAACCATCAATATTTGTAACTCAAACGCCACTGAAAAGTGACAATTACAATTAAAATGAGAGTCATAAAAAAAAGAAGCAGTACTTCTATTAGGTAGGATACTGAAAAATCACTGTTTGCAACTCAGAAACCATCAATATTTGAATCACAAAAGCCCCTGAAAAGTGACAATTAGAATAAAAAAGAGACTCAAAAAAAAAAGAAACAGTATTTCTATTAGGTAGAATACTGAACACTATTGTAACTCAGAAACCACTGAAATGTAACAATTGGAAAAAAAAAAGTCAAGAAATAAAGAAGCAGTATTTCTGTTAGGTAGAATACTGAAAAATCACTATTTGTAACTCAAAAACTATCACTATTTCTAACTCGAAAACCACTTAAAAATATCAATAGGAATAAAAAAAAAGAGAGAGTTAAGAAAGAAAGATGCACTGTTTCTATTTAGGTAGAATACTGCTCAGAAGTTAGACGTCTTAGCCATTAGACCACGAGGCCTACATTCTAATCTCTATTAAAAATAAAAATATATCAGAGATACATGACTTACACGCTGGTTCTAAAAGCAGTCGTAGATTGAGAAAATATAGACATCAAAAATTAAATTAAAAAAAAAAACTTTTAAAAAATTTTAGTTTTAGTTTCCTTGATGTAATTTGTGTGTGTGTATGTGTTTTTTTTAATAAAAAATTGAAAGTTGTTTTCCGTTACATAAGCGAGGCTTCCGGAGCGAAGCGACGGGTAGCCGAATAGTAATCATACAAAAATCGATATTAATTGAAGTAAAACTGAAAAGAAAACAAATTTACATCCGCTTCGCTCGTTTCGTAGGGGTGAGCTAATAAAGTCTTCCTTTTCATTTCATATCTTCATTTTCGTCAAAAGGAGAAGTTACTTGATCGACGAGGACCTCATTCCTGTTGTCACATTGTTGGCCAGCACAGAATTTGCAAAGGGTGGAACAATTGAGGCCCGCCTTTCTACAGCCACACGGCCCATTACAGGCAGTTGTGCATCTGCATGAGATGGTCTTAAGCAGGTTTGGAGGAGCAGCGTCTCTACTCATCCTGATGGGTTCCAGTCCTCGAGCTCCTCTATACAAGCCCCACTCGATCGGGTCTTTGACAATCCCCATCCACTCCATGACCTACTGGTAGGTGGAAATGTGCTGCATCAGTGGTCGGAGGTAGTTTAGCCAGATTGAGCTTGGTGGTACTGGTCATGAATTTGCTGTGGCGAAGTGACTCAATGACTGTTCGTTACTGCCGGCACATAGGAATACCAAGATTTTCTACCCTGCTGCTGAAATTTCGTGGGGATGTGCAGCAAGGTCCCCGAACCTCTCCGCTTCCTCCGGCAATGATGGGTCTTTCCTAAAAAGTTGGCAGAATTTATTCTTTCCAAAGCCAAAAATGGTTGATGTGGTGTCGTGGCCCGATATTGCGTGCAGTTGCAAGATACGGCTTGTGGAGTTGAACTTGTAGGAGGAGGCGGAGTAGATTGCGTCTGGCTGTTTCCCTCTCGCTGGTTTTTTGAGGTAGACATTGTTGACCGCAGGTCTTGTGCAGTCTGCAGGACGAGTAGGTCAATGTCTTCACTGACAATGTTAACGGCATCGTTCGTGGGGGAGAGGCATTTAGCTGTGGCAACTATCAACCTGTCAGCATCTTCAGTTTCATGTCAGAAACTCAAGTAGGTTTGCTATGCACTCCAATTTCAAGCCAACACTGGAAGGTAATTGGTGATTTCTTTTTAGATATTTTGTGCGTCAAAATAACAAAAACCGCAATATTCCGTTGTTTTTGATTTTTTTTTTAACCCACACTCCATAGGGTCAAAAAATTTACATGCGTTTTGTAGGTAATTGAATTACCTATACATTTTATTATGATACTTGTTTCCCTAGAGTAGCCATAGCTGAATTACAGCGTCCTAAAGTTAGAAGTTTGACAAGTTTCCAGAAAGTGCGTTTTTGTTTATTTCTTCAAAACAAACATATCTCCGTAACTATCAGTCCTAGAAACAAAATTTAAAAACTAAAATGTAGCAAATTGTATTCTCTACAACATTGCGTTGAACTGTTTTGTAGCTACAATGCACGAAAACGAAGTTATTAGTCAAAATCTAAAGAAAGTATAATTTTTTTCAGTTTTCTAAGATGGCGGCGGGCGCGGCGGGCGCATCGGGGGGGGGGGGAATTGTGCATTTTCCATTTTCAACAATTACTAACCATCCTAGACAAATATCAAAAAATTCCAACTACCGGACCTTTTGTAAGGTACCTCTTTCTTTGGTCTCTTATTTGCTGGACTATACTTGAATCAAAAAGTGCATATGTCTGTAACTATCAGTCCTAGAAACAAAGTTTAAAAACCATATTGTAGGAAATTCTATTCACTACAACATTGCGTAGAACTTTTTAGTAGCTAAAATGTACCAAACAGACTTTATTAGCGAAAATCTAAAGAAAGTATCAATTTTTTTTGGTTTTCTTAGGTGGCGGCGGGCGCGGAGGGGAGGGGGATGGGAAATTGTGCATTTTGCTTTTTAAACACTTATTAACCATCCTAGACAACATATCAAAAAACTAGAACTACCGGACTTTTTGTAAAGTAAAACACCTTTATTCGTTGGAATATAGCGGTAAGGATAATATGCAAATCAAATCATAGTAAATTTCGATAAATAATAAATTATAAAAATATACAGTGATTTTTTTTCTTGTACAAGATGCCAATGTTTGATCGCAAAAGAGACAATTCACATCTGACTCCTTCCTTGTATATAGAACATTTTTTATTCAGAACAAAGGTAGCGTAATGTAACAAGAAATAAGAAATTTAAGTTGCTACATATTACACCAATATTATTTCCTAAAGTAACCTATATTATTATATATGATTCTCGAGTTAAAATATTGTTGTTTTGCAACGATATTTGCAAAAAAAATTTTTTAATAAATTATAGTAATCGCATAATTTATTTTGTATGGAAATCAATTTTCTTGGTGCTAGAGTTTTTTATAGTAATTTTTTAAGTAATAATGTTTACATTAAAGTTAATTCATTATAAACCTAAGTTTTAATTATTTACATATTTATGTTTTATTTAATTAAGAAATAATGTGATTTTGATAAATTAAATTACCGCAGACTCTAAAAGATCAATGGTCTCATAGAGAGAAAATATAACATTTAAATTAATCTCGAATTACTATAAATTAAAATTAAAAATTCAATCTTTTGCGGAAGATAGGAATTCATTTCTTTTGTTGGAAAAAAGAAAAGATTCCTACTTCGGAAAATTCGGTAAAAAAGCTAAAAAGTGTTACAGGAGTAATAAAGGAAAATGAAAAGAATTCATATCTACTTCATCTTCAGAAACCAGTAGAAAAGAAATAAAATTGTATCACGATTTCATTCGCAGTCATTTTTTTTTTTTTTTCATTTTGAAGGAAGTGTATCAGATAAAAATGTTGAGATTTTAAAAACTCCACTTTCAAAACTTAATTTCTTAATCAATAAAGACTAATTTTCAAAATACATTAGAAGGATATTTCCAGGTAATCTATCTGAAGAATGCACAAATGCCAATGAAAAATTTCTTTAAAATAAACAAACCACAAGAATTATAGAAAAATATTGAAGAACGAAAAAGTAAACATTCATCTGTACATGAAATATAAATATTTAATAACCAAAATTTAGGAAAAACTGCAAATTCTGTAAATAAAAATTTAAATCGAAAACAAAAATTCTATAAATCTGATGAAAAAGAAGATAAAAAAGAAATTGTGACTGACTGAAGGTAGGTTCTCATTTTTTTTAAGAAATGCCATCTAACAATTTGTTTAAATATACAAACAACAAGAATTGTAGAAAAATATTAAAGAAAGAAAAAAGGAAACATTCATCAGGTAAAAGCCACAAATTTCATTTTTAATTTATTAAATCTTAATAAGTGAAAATTAGGGATACATAATCCTAAGCTTTTAACTAAGAATTTTGTGTAAAATTGTTTTTTAATTTTTACTATTCAACTAACATCATTCTGCGTTCCTGAGGATTTCCGTTTGAATTATATCCCGAAATTCCGCTAGGTGCCGCTAGGTGAGAGATGGAATAAAATTCCCTACAAAGATGCTTTTATATTTTACACTTTTAATGCTTTAGTCATTTGTCATTAATAAATAAATATAATAAGTATTTACTCATCATAATTTACGACTATTTTTGGCGTACTTTATTTAGTGAATATTTGAATTGTAAATATAAATTTAAAAAGTCATTGTTTCCACGAAGGATGCAACGAAGTCCTTGCTGGAAGTTGCTTAATCTACGATTTAACTATTTCACAAATTAAAAATTTTTTACTTCATTTCATTGAAATAAGAGACAAAAATAGTACATGACTTTTTTATCACTAACCAACTATTACTGAGAGACGTTTTCATTTCATAGGCACAGTGCATTTTTTTTTTTTAAATTATTTGAACATTGATTTATATTGTTTTGATATTTAATTTTCATTAGTAAATATAATATACAATTGACAACATCCAGAGTTGAGACAATATGTTGCATTTCCTAGCATTGTAAAAATAACAGTGAACACAAATAGCATAATTACTTAATCCTTTGTACATATTTTATCCTACAAATCATTACTACTTAATAAAAATTTCACTTATTACATAACTAGCGGTAATACTGAGATGATAATTTATTTATTACGAATTCTACTTTTTATGATACACTTTGATAGTGTGAAAAAGATTATAATTTATTTATTAGTTTCCATAAGAGACTAAATTTTTATTTGAAAATAAACTGAGGTATTAATACTTTTGACTAAATCATTATAGTGCAATAATAAGACCTTAGAGTATATTAGGATTTATTTTAATTATATAATTGGAAACAGAAGAAAACTAAAGATGGCATTAAAAGTGTAATTAGGAATCCCAATGATTCTTCAAAAATAAGAAATTATCCATACTAACCAAAAATGGATGCAATAAAAGCCAATTGCGTGAATTTTCTGTTTCAGGCATGGAATACAAATTTAATACCTTTACACTTGGGCACTTTCTTTTAAGTATACAATGAGTGGAAATATTAGTGTATTTTTTTTTTCGTTCAAATAACACTAAATTTTAATTAAAGGAAGAATATCCTTGAATTCTCCTATTCGTCTTCATTTTTCTTTCGAATTCCTTATTAATATTCTCTGATGGATTTCTAATTCTAATTTACTGCTATAACATTCTAGAAGTTGATCATTTGAATCTCCTTGAAGACGCAATTAATTCACTGAAATCCACTGATAGTTCAAAATGTAAGACGGAAGTGATTTCATTTTGTAAGACGGAATAAATTATATTTTTTTACTCTTTAACTATCTTCATGCAGACTATATTAGGCAATTGTAAATTTACTGCAATAAATATACATTTAATTAAATAAAGAAAAGAAAACTAACGTAAAAGGAAAACACGGCGTTATTACCGTCATTAGAAGATAATAACGCCAGTGTGTAGAGTCTTATTTAAAACCCGCTATTATATCTGCCATTGATATCTTTTTCATTCCTGAATAACATATTTCATAGAAATAACATGAACAATATATTAAAAAAAAACAGTGTTGAAAAATGAAAATTTAAATGAATTACAGCAAATTTATTGAATTGCTGATATTATTACCATCAGTTACCCTAAGTTAATAAATGCAATTCATTTTAGTTATTTCAAAATTCTCGCGGATAATATTGGTTTACAAAAACGCAAATTTGAATTGTCAGACACCTTAGAAGTTCATTGTTGTTGTTTTTTTTAATGTTTCACTTTAAAACAATATTAAAAATTTATGTAAATAATTGTTTATGAAGAGATATGTTACATTAATACCTTGTATTATTTATATTTATAGAGATTATATGTTTGCTGCTTTTCCAATTTTTCTGTATAATAGATCGTAAATAGTGATTAGGCTTTCGTTTTTAAATCTTTTTTATAATTTAATTTTTGTGCAATGTCAGGTTACATTTTTTGTTTTGACAAATGATTAAAAAGAATAACAGTCGAATGGAAAAAAACAGAAGAAAGTCCAGGCTCAGAGAGCAGTTGAATCTCTAACCATAGACTAATGCCTGTATTCATTTAATTAGACCTTTCTATCTTTGAATAAGTACGTTTTCTTGAGAAATAAATTCACTTAGTGAAGAGAATAAGATATATTTCACTTTTTAACTAATGGACTAGTCAAGAGAGAAAAAAACCCTCGGACACCGAATTTAAGAATAAACTTAGTTTTTTTTAATATTTTCGTCGCTATTATGTAAATACTCCTTAAAATCTTTTCAAATCAAGTGAAAGAATGACTGCAATTTAGTTCCTGTGGTTTAACCCAATATCTATAGAAAACAAAAGAAAATTTAAAAGTTATTTCCAAAACTAATGAGAAAAATCTTAATTATGCTTCTGAAAGACATATCGGATTTCTGTAATATCTAACATATAAGTTAATTGGAGATTATAGACAGTAAGTTTTAAACAAGAAAAACAAAAATAAATTGGGCTTGTGCTATTGAGGACTGATGACTTATTAGCGGTCCCATTTTACAGTTTACATAGGGAACCGCTCTTGCTTTTGTGATGTCTGTATGTCCCACTGTATGTCACACTCTGTAGCGGCCAAGCGGTTAGAGATAGTAGAATGAAATCTTCACCATTGTGTTCAGCATCCAGAAGTACGTGACAGCATAAAAAAAAATCAAACCTGTAAGAGCCCTCCCTGACCCCCAAGATTAACGTTTCCATAGCAGTGTTAATAATAATGATAACAATTAACGCAGTAATAATACTGATGCTTCATAAATAACAATAATAAAAAATTGCCAACAGGACGGTATTGTTAATATTTACAAACGTATTTTTTCTGAAATTCTTTCACGTATCCAGATGATGCACGAAGCATTGTATTAGCGGTTACAGCTTGCCTTGCAAGCGGTCTTGCATTTATAAGCTCTTGCTTTTAATTATTTTGTTTATACAATTGTGCATATGATGGGACCGCTTTGATTTTGACACTATCTAAAAGCATTAATTACCTTTTAATTGGAAAAAAGCATTTGTTGGTCACTATTCAATAACACAGTTCCGATTTTCTAACTCTAAAACCATCTATTTCATAAGTATCAAAAAGGTATAAAATTTCATCTAAATCCGATGTATCATTTAGAAATCATGTGACAATCATATTTCGTAAGAATCGAAGATAGATTTAGTTGATGGTTCAACAGATTTTCAATTAGCAAATGACATCGTGATGATAATTTTTAGTTGTCTCACAATCAATTCTATTCGATATCGTGACATTGCTTGTCAAACAAGTTGGCAATTTTTTTTATATGATAATGGTATGTAAAACCAGAAAAAGTTTTACCCTCAAAGTCTAGATTTCAGTAAAAATTTAAGAACATTTAATTTAGAGAAAGAAAAAACACAGAGTTACTTTATGGAATGTTTGAACTTCACCTGATTGAAATGTAAAAATGAAGCAATTTCATTTTCAAATTTCCCACATAATACAGATCATTGTGAAAACTATTTCCATTTTTGTAAGTATTCATTCACAAACCCTGTTTTAGAAAAAGGGAAAGAAATATTTGTCAAATGCCATTTGGAAGTTATTAAATGTTTATCCTGATTCCGCTGGGCCCAAAAAGAATCAGATGAAAGTTGCAAACTAGATAATGAGACAAGATAAAACATAGTCAAATAGATGAATAAAAAGATATCAAATAAAAACTTGACTCAATCTACAATAACCAGTTTTAATAAAAAGGATTAAAGTACAAGGGTAATAATGAGTAAGTTAAAGAAGAATAAAAAATAGTTTAATGTGATAATCACACACAAATAAGATAAATAAAAAAAAATATATTGCAATTAGGGAGAGAAATGCACGGCAAGATGATTACAAAATACTAGATCGACCACCAATAAACATATTAAAATTAATTTGTTCAATATATTTATAAACAGCAAATTTTCGAAAAGACAAGATCTTCTTCCCTTTATGAGCCTATTTCAGTAATTCCATAACAACAATTCAATGCCATGAGCATGAAATAACATTTATGATATTGTTAAAATATCAACAAACCTCAGCTTTAA
>JAFIDM010129572.1:0-13849 GCA_023159025.1 Thereuonema tuberculata
CATTACGGAAGTAATTGTCTGCTTTTAAAAAATAGAAGCGGCGCTTTTCCACGCTTTGTTTTGATATTTTTTTTTTTTAAATTTGTGACTGCGTGTATACATGCGTTTTGTTTGTTAATATATACCATATTCTAAAATGTTCTTGGTTGATAAATCCCGATTATAGCACTTTGATAGTTTTATTTTGCTAGATTCATAGAATCTTCTTAAGTATCCATCCCTATAACTACCAAAAATTATTGCATTTTCAGTATCCAACTCGTGCCGTCTTCTATTACAATGTATTGCAGTGTGATACGCTTTATTTCGAGTATTTACGACATATATATATGCTCGTTAAGCCTTTTTTTCAAAGGACGCTTCGTTTGCCCAACATAAAGGCATCCGTCTTGCGTATTACCATTACCAAGATTTTTGCACCGTATCCCGTACACCACTCCCTTCCTATCAGTATTAACTTTTTTATCCTGAGATAATTTTTTTGAACCATTGAGGATCTTATTAATAGTATTTCCTGGTTTACTAGCCAATTTTATGTTTGCTTTACTTAACATCGGGTTTAATTTCTTAAAGAGTGCTTCATCATATGTAATGGCAGTGTACCTACAGTTTTTATTTTCTGATTTTTCCTCACTTAACATTTGTGACCGTTTATGCTTTTCTATATTTAACACTCTTTTAATATGCCTTTCAATAAACTCTTTTGGAAAACCATTATTATAAAAAATATCCTTAATTACGCTTAATTCTTTTTTCAAAAGTTCTGGAGTGGAGCATACTTGCGTTGCTCTACCAACTGCCATAGTTATGGCATTCCTTTTATAACTTAGGGGTACGGCGCTCTCATAATTTATGCAAATTCTTGCGTTGGTAGGTTTTCTATAGACGGTTGTCTCATACCGTTTTTGGCCACGTGTTGCATATATATCGAGAAAGGCAATACCTTTTTCGGTCTCTTTTTCCATGGTATATTATATGTTTTTATCAATATTATTAAAGTCCAACAGGATGTGGGCCATGTATTGTTTGTTGATGATCAAAAACGTATCATCAACGTACCTACAAAAATAGTGTACGTTATGATATACATTTTCAATGGAAAAAATCTTAAATTCTATGTATCCCATTACACACTCTGCTAGAATAGCTGAGGACGGTAAGCCCATGAAGACCCCGGATGTTTGTATGTAAAATCTTTCATGGAAAGTAAAAATTTGCATTTTAAATAGGGTTGCCACCAATATGGCCATTTCACTGATATTAAAATAGGTTCTTCCTTGCTGAATGTTCGTATCATTTTCGACGTCGTACCTTATCGCATCCATTATCAAAGCTTGCGTCAAGGATGTATATAGATCTTGTATTTTAAGATGGGGCGATTGAAGTTTAGTTTTTATATTATATATAAACATATACAGTAGAACCTCATTATAACGGACTAATAGGGGCTGAAGGTTGTCCGTTTTAATGAAAGTCCACAGGGGTGTAATGCAGCAGGGTGTATATCAATGAAAGTACAATAGTTAACTATAAAAAGTGTTTATTATATATCAAATAAAAAACAGCCTTCAACATAGTAGGTTGAATTGAAAAAGATGTGTACGTATACACTGCATTAATATTTAGAACAAGAAGATCCTGTTTTATGTTGATTGATTTGAAAAAAAAAATAATTTATTTTCTGCTGGGTTTGTTCGATCAATGTTTAATCGCTTGCTTGGAAATGTAAAACTCGTCAGATAAAAATTAGCATCCTTTATTATTATTATATTTTTTTAAAAACTGTCCGTTATAATGAGGTTCTACTGTATATACATACATACATACACACACACATTTCTCTGTTACTGATTGCCACTTATCCCATATTTCATTTCAAACTTATTTCTTGTTTCATTAATATATTGTTTGTTCCATTTAAGCTCAAAATTTAATAAAAGAAGAAAGAGTTCTGATTAAAAAGGGATTTTAAAAGTTTTATTTACTTTTCTGTTCACTTGGCACTTTTAATTATTAGTAAAATCTTTGATACTGTTCTTAAAGCAAAGATGCATTTTTTCCCATCTGAAAATTCTAACATTATTTGTAACTCGTGATTGGATTTAATTAAGAGTTGTTTTAATATGCAGGGGAGGGACCTCAAGTCCTCTTATTACACCAATTTTGACACAACAAACATTCTGAATATAAGTTTCGAAACAATCAGTTGTAATGCCATTAAGTAAGTTTAAGGCCGGGAATCACAAGACATTACTAGGAGAAAATATTTCTAAAGGGGGGGGGGGGATGACTGAAGATGAAATAAAATAAGCAGAACAAATTTTATAAGATGCACAGTGGGTGATTTTATAACTAAAACTTACTCAATTAAAAATAATCTTAGAATAAAACCAGACAACACAGGTTAACTTTAAATGAACAATTCATAATTCATTTAATAATTCAATTTATTAACACCTCTTCAAATATTTTAATTAAAAAAATTGTCTTTAAAGCAAAATATTAAATCAACTTTACAGGATTATCATTCATAGGAATTTATAAGAAAAAAAAACTGATTTCTTCTAAGGCAGTTGTCATAGTAATCAGATAGTGAATTTTAAATGTAGTTAAAGAAGTGTAAGTAGTTAAGCATAAGATTTATCTAAGCCCTGATTAATTAGTATGAAATGACTTATAAATTAAGCTAAATAATGATATAATAAAGCTTCAACATTCTAACGTGAAAATATTCCAATAGTTCTTTGTAAGAGATCAAAATCTTTACATAATTCAAATTTTATTCTAGTTTTCCTTGTCGTAGAAATATGGTGAAAGTTATTTACATAACTAATTTCCACCAAATTTCACTTAATTTTTGCATTGAATAGTTACAAATGTTAACAGCAAATTGTTTCAAAAAGCTTCTCAAGTCCAATATGGTATATTTTCCTTTTCGAATGGTTCCAAATGTTCGCCCTTGTTGCTTACAAGGGGTGTGCGTGACCTGGAACGCTGAGAACTGCATGAAAATGTGCTTAGATATAAATTGCTCATCCCAAAAACAGTGGTATGAGCCATTCCCATGCAAAACTCAGCTGTTGTCTGCTAGCACCATCCAACGGTGACATGTTGTACCTGCACTAACAAGTACTTAATCTAGTTGTGTGAGTAATATTCCTGCAGTAGGAGGATGTCTTTTGGAGTGTTCAGTTGTGGGTTAGAAAGTATACAGTGTACATTGGTATCATTACGCAAATTAATCCCATGAATGTTGTCAAAATGTTAGAGGCAAAGTTGCGACGTGCTGAATATGGAAACATAATTGGAGTCGAGGATATGGAGTTCGCAAATGTTATATAGCATAATAATTCAGAAATACAATGGGGATGACGCAGAAATGCATGAAGATACGCTGGATAGGTATAGCGATTTTGAAGGACAGGAAAAGCCCGTACCTGAATTTGGCTCTTCAAGCAGTACAAGATATTCATCTCCAGAGCAACAGGAACCTTCAAGTCAAAGTGAGTATGAACCATCTCCACCCAAAATGTCGAGCCTCAGTGTAATACAAGATCCATTTGATTCTATTATATCGATATTTTGTTTCTTCCCATTATCAAAGTTCCTCTCTTGGACCTCCAGTAGGTGATCATTCAAATGCCTCTCGTGGTAAGATATGTATTTTGCATGAGAAGGACTCATACCACTGTTTTTGTCATGAGCGATTTATATTCTAAGCACATTTTCATGCAGTTCTCAGTGTTCGAGGTCATGCACTTCCCTTGTTAGAGAAACCAATGAATGCATATATGGAATATGGTAAATTATCAAAGCAATGATGCTCCATTGCTTTTTCACACGACAGATAAGATTCTCCACTGCTGAAATGGCCTTTTAGTCACTTTGTTTGTTTGTTTTTTTTGAAACAAGAACAAATGGTAGGATTCTTGGGAAAAGAAGACATCGATAGTCCAGAACCCATTAATAAGAGAGAGCTGCTGCTTTTTTTTTTCCGTCTGTTTTCTCTTTTTTCAAAATGATAATTCTATATTCAGCAATAATCATTTCAATGAACAAATTATTTTTAAGGCACAACATTAAAGTATAAACAATCAAAAATAACAACCAACCAAAATAAGACCTCAAATAAGTTAATTTTGCTTGATAACCAAGATAAAAACAAAACAGTACACTTATGTCCAGGTTACCATAATTGTAACTAATTGTTGCATTTAAAACAGTAACATTTTATAACTTAATAGCTGTGCCCCACAGTTTCACTCGTGTTAAATTTTGATTATACATGTTACCTGGGCATTCACAGCTTGGCCCTTCTCGGTAATCTTCGATTCTCGTCGTGCGGCCAACCCGCCCCAGACCCAGCACGCCGTCGCCGCACCCGACAGTTTGCCCGATTGGTTGACGTTTGTTTACTGCCCCGCTCCTATTGGTTGTAGCGTGATGTTATATAGCCTATAACCTTCCTCAATAAATGGACTATCTAATGCAAAAAGAATTTTCCAAATCAGACTAGTAGTTCTTGAGATTAGAACGTTCAAACATACAAACTCTTCAGCTTTATAATATTAGTATAGATTTGCTTTTTACTTAAAGTCTAAGATTTATTAAAAAAAGAAAATTATGTTTGAATTTGTGATGTTAGAAGAATCACTTTTTATAGACTAGGCAGGCATTAATGGTCTAACAATCTTACTAAAGATGACATTACATTAAACTTACCCAATATTTGAAAGAATGTTGCAATTATTTACTTTCTTTTCATCTTCTGAATTTATTATAGAGCTGAAGTTCCTATAAAAGGAAATTATAATTATATATTTCATTTAATACTCTTAAAGATAATTGTATCAAAGCATAAAAACAAATAGTTCAATTGTTGAAAATTGATTTATAAAACAGTTTATTTCTACATAGTTTTAATTATAAAATTATCAGGGGTGAAAACAGTAAACAATGCATTTAGGGATAACATTTAAATAAAGTTTCACAAGGGTACAATAAGACAAGCGCTGCACTTCTCAACTTCAGCCAAGTGATTGTTAAGGGATAACACCGAGTTGTAGGTGACATGACCGAGAAAAGGTGCAGATGACAACTTGTTGAAAATACCTATTATAAAACAAGAAGGCTTAATGTACATGTATTAAAATAAAGAGAAAAATGAAAATAAAACGCACTTACTTGTACAAAAGAATAAACAGGATTAAATTGATAGTAATTAACCAACAGTTTCAGAATATGCTCAAATATTCCGAAACTGTGGTTAATTACACTGGTCATTTTAATCTTGTTTATTCTTTTATACAAGTGTTTTATTTTAATTTTTCTCTTTAAATATTTCAATAAATTCTGTCCTTTTATTATGCATAGCTGTTTCCATCTGTTTATTTTCGAGTTATAAGTAATACCTTTAAAAATAAAAAATACAATAGAAATTCTTTTTATTAGCATTTCATTTTAAAAACAAAGATAGATTTTTATTTAAGAACATTAAAATATTGTTAATTATTTTTTTTTTTAACAGACCACCTATTAAAGCATTTGGTGATAAAGATAATTAGAACAAATAAAAATTACACAGATTACAAACTAACTTGCTCCAGAAGTAAGTTAAAGTAGCTTCTTTTCACTTTTACATCTTGAAAATGAGAAATTTATTCTTTTTTACTTTCAGAATAAAGGTTGCAGAGCTTTAAAACTTGATAAATATGTCACCTCCACTCTTTCACTTGATATAATGAGTCCTTTTGATACTAATTGTTACCAAGTACTTTTTAATCTCGTCTTTTCCCTATATCATATGTAACTGGTTATCTTTTCTAACTGATCAAAGCATTTCGAAACCTCTAACTGAAATTCCATTAAAGACCTACTACTCCTGTGTTTGTATCATTGCTACTATCTTCAAAACTTCAACTACATCTTTCCCTATGCAATGTCAATCCCCTTGATTTTCAGAATTTGCACTTTGTAAATTCACTGTATTCATTAACAGTTAATTTTCAAATCCTAAAAAATGCAACAATATTTCACTGAAAGTTAATCACAATCTACACTTCAATCACTAAGAGCACCAACATTTCATATTATAACAGCAGTTGTTGAAATTGGGATGGAGAAGTCAATGAAATCATATGATTACATGCAATATATTATGTATTAATAATAGATAGAAACATTTTCTTAGCCAATGAACAAAATTCACTCAATGCAATTACTTGAGACTCAATATTCAGAGGAAACAAAATGTTACATCTTTATTTAATCTTAATCTGTCCATTCTATATTTATAAAATAAATTGTATTAGCTTTATAGGACACATTCTCTATTGGAGTTTTAATATGGAAATTTATTTGAAGCTGTCTCTTCGACTACTAAGAAGATCAGAAGCTTACACCTTATTTTCCAAATGTAAGATAATTTTCTGCTTTGTTTGGAAGAAATAATCTGGCTAAATGTTTTCAATGGAACTAACAATATCTGCTGCATCTTTAAATCTCCTATTACGTCTGAAGTTCCCTTACTTTTAAATGATTAACTTAAATGTTTCTACGTATTATACAAAATACCAGTAAATCATAATAGTTATTTTTAAGACATTCTTTTCATGTTAACAGAAAGTTCGTAAGTTCCAATGCTCAAGATTGCTTTTTCATCTGTTTAGTTTTAGATTCTGTTTCCTCATGCATACACACCTTATTACGATATCTAATGATTGTAACGCAGGGTGGCCAGATGTTCTCCTTTTCCAGGTCATGTCTTATATTTAAACCTTCTGTCCATGGGAATTTTTATTTATTCTAAAATGTACTCCCTTTTGGAAAGATTTAACTTTCATATTTTGTGGCAAAACTCTAAACGGCAGTCCCAAATTATGAAAATCTTTTTAAAGACAGATAACAGTATGACTGAAGGATAACACATAGCCAGAGTTATTACACGTCAATTCACAAAGTTTTTGCTCAACTTATTTAAGTATTGTCCGACGTGCCAATAAATATATCGCAGTGAGCAGTCAAAGACTTTCTAAAGCGTTCCGCTGTAAAACTCCATGACTTATTATTACTATTGGCGCTTCCGGTCATCAGCCATGGCACATTCATCCTTAAACTGTAAAAGATGCCATAGCAATAGTAAACACAAATCCAAGAAAGACTTATTTGTTTATAATTAAAATGCATAAAAATAAAAAAATCATTAATAACAAGTAAAGAATAAAAATAAAAATTAAGAAATAAAAAAAAAAAATTAAATGAAAACCCGAAATAGTCTTCTTTTATATATACTAAACAGTATGTTTTCTGTTAGATAAATGGATAAATAAATGTAATAACTCTGGCTGTGTGTCATCCTTTACAGTCATACTGTTATCTGTCAATAAAAAGGTTTTCATAATTTGGGACCACAATTTGGAGTTTTGCCTATTTTGTTGATATTTGCTCTCAAAATGATCTTGCAATTTGCATTTAGAAATTCTGCCATAAGATGGCAATGGCATATTCACATTTTTCATAAAGCTATTTATAGACGATAACCATGGTGGCAAGTTTACCAACGCCACCGTGGCTATCGTTTATAGACACACTCGAGGCAAATGAGAAATACCAGGCTGAGGCACTGAAAAATCACATGACTATCTGAGTCTTACGATCATTGACAAGTAACCATCACTTACCAATACATGTATGGTCTTGTTAAGTCTTTTAAAAAAACTACTTTTTAACATTCAAACAATCTATTTCATCAACCGTGGAATATATTGGATTTGCTAAGGGGCCGTCCATTAATTACGTGAGGTGTTTTTTCAAAAATTTGGACCCCCCCCCCCCCCCTGGTGGGATTTCGTGGAATTTTGCCTTCCCCCCCCCCCCCCCCCCCCTTTGGTGAGATTTCAAAAATTTTAACAACCAAAAAAAAAAGGAAATCTTGCTATAATATATATTTTCTCTGAATGAAAAAGTTTACGTGATATTTTCGTTAACCCCCCCCCCTTGCTGAGATTTTGCCGGACCCCCCCTCCCCCTTTTGACCTCACGTAATTAATGGACGACCCCTAAACATATAGAAGACAACCTGAATAAAAAATTTAACATGCCGTGAATGTAACATTGAAAAACAAAACAAAACAAAAAACAAGACTAAGACCAGCACCTGAATAAATAAATTGCCTTTCTGAATCAATTATCGGAAGGAATTGGGAACAGCTGTTTCATCCTTCAAGGGACTCAGCAGCCCAATCCGCCTCTAAAAGATGCAGAAAGGCAAGAGTTTATCTGAAGGCCACCGTCACACCTGGCAGTGGCCCCCCGAAAGCAAAAGAAGCAAGAAAATAAATTGTTGTGTTATTTAACACAACCAAAAAGCCTTAGCCTACAACTCATATGCAAAAACGCTTTTAATAAAAGAACTAAAGATTCATAAAGAGATGAATTAACCTCTCGGTCGTTCCCAATTCCTTCAGATAATTGATTCAGAAAGGCAATTTATTTATTCAGGTGCTGTTCTTGGTCTTGTTTTTCATATAGAAGACAAGTTGGCAGCAATTTATATAAGGTAAGTTAGTTTTGAACTATACTTTCATTGTGCAGAATTTTCGTTTTGATAGGCCTACTCCAATTCGCGGTATTATTTTTATAAACTTTATAATGGAATTGGGTGATTCCTACAGAAAGGGCCTAAAGCTTGTCCCAGAGATTTTAAATATATAAATATTTAAATTTAGTGCTCCTTTTGAAATCAGGTTTACAAAAGAAGATAAAAGAAAACAGGTATAAAAAGTAATATTTGTTTTTTTTACCTGAAAATAATGAGTCCACATTAGGGTAAAATCCCCTCCGTGGACTGTCCCCAACCCAAAAATCTCTTAAAAAGTTACTTTTACATCCTTTCCATTCATATTTGTAGTAATACATTGTATACTAATGTAATATAACACAATTTATTAAACATAATAAAGAATTTTAAATGCAATAAACAATACCTTTTACAAACAATAAAATAAAATGTAATGTCCCCAATGACATTAGTCTCCTCCATGGACATTTGTTTCAGTTTGAAAAAAAAGCCACCAATGAGCAGCAGCTGTCACTAAATTGTGCTGGAAGGAGTGAAAGGACACCATCTTGTTTCATTGTCTAGTTGAAGGTTGAACAATCAACACTGTTGTACTTTGTGGCAGCAAAAATATTCTTTTTCTGATTTGACAAGATCACTGCATATACTCCGAGGACAAGTTTTATAAGGTAAGAAACAATATCAGCTTGTTATTAAATATAATAGATAATTAGTTCTATGTATTACTATTTGCTAAAGAGTTGTTGATTTTGTAACCTCAAAATTGAAGGTACCAGAAATTAAAAGTTAGAATTTATCTACTCCGTGGCTTTCTTGTGTCCACAGAGTGGAGAATTTTTATCAAAAGTTGTAGGCTATTTTTAATATCTTTGGAAACTATTTGGTTCGAAAATATTAATTAAGTTGTCCAAATCAATTAAATTTGAAACAATAAAGCAATTTTTTAAAGCCTTATTTGTAAGTTTCAATTTAGTTATCTAATTAAGTAAAATTGAACACCATAAACCCAATTATCAAAACCCATGTTTTCAATAGGCTTTATTATATTCCTTATTTTTATTTGTCCAAATCAATTATTAAAACAATGAATCTACTTATCAAAGCCTATGTTTTTAATAGACCTTTCCTTTTCTCATTTTAGAGAATAGCACCAATGAGTAAAAAAAACCGGTCCTGTGATCAGATCCAGAGACGGAGGGAACATAAGAAACTCAGCATGCAGAAAGTCAGACAGAAATTAAGAAGTGACTCAGAGCAGTATGAAGAAGCTAAGAAAAAAGAAAGAGAAAGATATCACCAGAGAAAAGCATGTCGGAAAATTAAATCAATTAATGACATGAGCAAGAGGGAACAAAGAAAAGAGTGGAGAGAAAAGGGAAGAAAGTAAAGACAAGCAGAAAAAACAAAACAATCTGTCGAAAAGTGTTCAAAGGAAAATGTACCACTTGGGACACCAGAATCAAGACACAAACAGTCCAGGAGAGATTTACAACAAACATCCTTCGACAAATAGAGTAGAAAGTGGCAAAAAGACGGCAAGAAAAAACAGAACAAAAGCACACAGAGAAATGAATACCATGGAAGAAAGGTGTAAGCATTTAGAGAGAAAATTGGAGAAGTATAAAAAGAGAGTCCAAAGATTAAAAAACCAGGGTAAAACTGTTGAAACACCAAGAAAAAAAAAATCAAGAACCTATTGAAGAATTAAGATAGCCAAAAAAATCAGAAGGAAGTTTTCAAAAAAAGCACCTTTTGAGAAAGTGGAGTCTTCTTTTGGAGAATTTATTATGTAGTAGTTATTTACTCTTTACTAAAAGCATTTTTCTTAACTCAAATATCAGATACTTTTAAAGATCAGAAAAGGAAGCTTTCTTATTCAGATGTTTACTCGGATGGGGATGCTGATGATTTTCAGCAGAACTGCCAAGTAACACCAAAAAAGGATGATCCAGCCTCCATAATGACAAAAAGGACACTAAAATCAAAGGTCACAAAGTTACAACCAAACCCAAATAACTATGTCATTGTAAGATGCAAAGGGAAAAAAATCAATTCAGCGTTACTTGGCTATAGTTGACAGGTTTGATGAAGATATAGGTGAATAGAAAGTGAGATTTCTCAAAAAAAAAGGTCATGCTAAATTCAGATACCCAGATTGTGATAATCTTGATGATTCAAAAAATCTATTTGATGTTGAATCAGATGACGTTTGTGCTGTGTTGAAGCCACCTATTTCTTTTCGTAATCAGTATACTTTTGAATTTGATTTTACTCCATACAAAAATCTATACTAGGCCCTACCTTAGAGAATAAACCCATGTCCTAAGTTTTTGATAGTTATGTTCTTTAAATTCAATAGACAACAATGTAACTTGATTTCTACTCTTTTAATGAAAACATAAATAGTTTTGAACAGCAAGTATAAATTGTTAGAAATAAAATTTTAAAAAGTGTTCAATATTGTTGTACTTTTCTTTATTATTTTTACACAATTCTCCTCTCCACACCACCCTACACATGAGTAAAAAACGGAATATATCTCTGCATGTCCCCTCCGTGGACAGCAGATTTTTCTAAAAAAAATTAGAGCACTATTTTTTAACAAATGATCTCGACCAATAGCCTTGTTACATTAAGGAGTAAGAAAACTGTTTTCTGAAATTTTTTTGCAGAGTTTTGAGAATATTTTTATTTTTTAAATTTGACATGTAGTTTAGGTCCCTTACTGTAGGAATCACCCAATTATATTTAGTGCGTTAACAAATTTCTTTTTCTATAGAACAAAAAAAGTTACTTGCAGTTTAGAATAATACATAAGTTATCTGTAGTTTGATGTAATATACAACTCACTTATATTTTTTAATGCATCAAACAAGACCCATTATAATGTCTTTCGAAGCATTCATAACATTAAATAATTATTGAAAATATAGTTTTCTCTGAAAACCATAGTTATTAAATTGTATTGAAATTATCAATTCCACATCCTTCATCAATTTTAAAACTTACATGTAGTGGAGTAGATTTTGGGAATTCTAAGCTTGGAACTAAAGCTCATCATATATATATATATATATATATATGTGTGTGTGTGTGTGTGAAGGTATTTTTTTTTTTTTTTTTAATAATTTTAGCTTTGTCATATAAATTAGATAGATTCTGTTGTAGTGAATTGTAGGTCTAAGCCAAGTTATTTTGATGATAATACTGTATGATTTCAAACAGAAAACATAAGAACATAAGTTCTTTACATGTTTCGAAATTAGAATTATCCATTACTTAAAAAAAAAAAAAAATAAAAAAAAAAACAGTTAAGGTACATTAAATGTTACATTTTAGTCGTTGTTTAATGCAGAGTGATGAAAAAATGTTGCTATACTTTTAAAAGTGTAAACCTGAATAAAGATTAGCAAATGTATTTTGCACTTCAGTGCTTAAAAATTTGTTTTAGGGACCAATTTCATTTTTTTTTGTGTGTGTGTAATAATCTATAGTTTGCTAATTATTATTTTTTATTTTTTTTAGCTTGTGTCTTTTTGCTCTGCAAAATAATTACACAAAGTGCATAAATGATAAGATTAGCCGAAATAAAGGAAATAACAGGAAAATAAGAACCTAAATCCCAAGTAATTCTTTGAAAGCATTGAAAGCACCTAAAATTTTCAAAGCATTTTTTTTTTTTTAAATATTTTCCAAATTGGTCACGATTTTAATAAATCACAAAGTTGAAAAATATATATATCATTTAATTATAATATGTAATGCATAAATTCTGGTACTGACTTATGATTTTGTATTTTTTTAATTGTATATTTCAGTAATTATACTGTATACGATACTTGATATTAAAGGCCAAAAGCGTTGGCTATGTATTACGAGACTGAATTAATAAAGAAAAGCAAATATAAAAACAAAGATTATAATATGCACGGAAGTATTAAGGGAATATATATTGAAAACAGACGGAAAATGAATTCTCCCTCAAAACCTGAACTACTATATCGATGAGAATGGCACTATTTAGAAGTTGTGAGTTATTCGCAAGGAATTATAAATGGAAATTTAGAAGACAGAAATTAGTATATTAACTCTTCATTAGTTATTAAATGTTGAAATAATTGTTATGTGGAAATAACTTCACTTAAAACATTTATTGATATAGCCTAACAGAATGAGATCACATTTTAAAAAGTTCTTAAAAGATTACGTACCATTGATGTATCCATTAATGCAATGCTTGATCGGGAGCGAGTTACACACACCAGAAAGAGACGCCAAAAAACCACTTAAAACTAAAAATTGGCTAAAGTCTAGTATCTTGGCCCCCGCGGAGTGATACACAAGTTTTGTATGTATGTTTGTAGGGATATGCTTTAAAACGCACAATAGTAACAAAGTTTTGAGTTTGTTTACAATTTTTGACGTCCTCCGGTGCGCAGGTTTGCATGACGTCATACTTCTCATGGTGCACGTGACTTCCATTTACAACATGGCGTCGTTTATGGCAGCTACTTGCGATCCGCCGGATTAATTTGGTCATGGAACATTACAGGCTGGTTTCTGTGATTTCATTTTTTTGTGTGGGAATGCGAGATGGATATAAGAATGGTGTACTTGATGTTTTGTGGGTGTTCGATTAATTGCCACAGAAGATAAGTGTCGAAACTGTGGAAACAGCATGTCGTTGCCATGAGGTAGGCCTATTTCCATGTATTTTTTTTTTTAATTTTTTCCGTTTCAACTTTCCGGTCTCCGCCATGTTTGATGATGCGAAAAAATAACACCAAGAGCGGGTGCCGTTATAGACTTTTACCTGAAAATTTCTTTGCCAAAGGTTAAAACAACCGAGACGCATGCAACTATCAGACCAGCCGAAATGGAAAGAGAGACAGAAGTGGACAAATTGCGAACCTAATGTTGCCAACTCGAAAACCTGAAATCCCTTTACCCGCTCTTAAAACATCCGAAATACAATAAGAAATAATAACAGCGTTCTTCCCCTTTCTTTCTTTCTTTCTTTCTTTTTTTTGCTTGCTTGCTTAAACACTGAATTTCCTAAAATCTGTGAAATCTGGAAGGAGGTAGTCAACTGTGTTTAGGAGGTCTTTAGAACCGAAAGAGGGATTTCCGGTTTTCGAGTTGGCCTACTCTCAGCTTAACAGTCAATTTAAAAGTTTCGATTTCATTCAACGCTGCCGCCATATTTTAGTTAGGCAAAAGAAAAGTCAAAGAGATAGACATTAATGAAAGCTCTTTCAATTTTGTTAAAAG
>JAFIDM010129573.1:0-13513 GCA_023159025.1 Thereuonema tuberculata
TTGTACTATCATACAAACATTAATTATAACGTATATCCATTGTAGAATAACTACACATAATTTTCAGGCTAACTCACCTTAATTTTCTCTTGAAATTCTTACAAATTAGTTAACAAATTCAAATGATGGCTTCATTTGAAACTCCAAACAAACTGTAATACCAAAACGAGGCTCAAGAAGGGATAGGGTTTCTAAATATCTGCGCCGTCTGTTGATAAGCATGTTAATTAAGACGATAAACTACTTGATCCGCAATTGGTTCCTGATCCACAACTGGTTCCTTTACCTTATATATTTAAATCAACTGTAAGTTTGTATAAAGCCTATGTTACTTCCTGAAAATCTTCTTTTGTAACATTTATGAAACAGTTTACATCATTAACTATTACATGGAGTAAAGAATAAAAACAAATAAAAACAAAAACAAATTTGACATTTTTTTAATAATTTGAATTGTTTCCATTTGTTCTTTCTTTTTAGAGCTTTTAAAGAAATTTTTGTTAAAGATTGTATAATGTCTAAATACGGAACTTTCTCTGCTTTTCAAGAATTTATTCTTGATGACCATCTCAAGGTTTTAATTTTTTTAAAGTTATTTGGGGGTCTCCAGTAAATTTTTATAAAAAATCCCAGCGATTTATACTGTTCGCAAAAAAAGTTATAAATTTCTTGCAGAACAATAAAAAGAAATAGTAATTTCTTTAGATCCTGATACGGCATCGCTTATAACCGAGATTTAAATTATGATTGGTACTACGGAAATATTGTGCAAATGGTTAAATGTTTTTTTTAAATTTTTATTTGAAATCCTTTATAAATGTCACTCAAAACAAACGTCAAGAATTTGAGAATTGCAAAGTCAATCTCTTTTAATTCTGCCATATTTACACGCACAAATATGTTTCTGAGAAATGGGGGGTTATTTTGTAAAGGATCCTTTTTAAAAGATCTTTTTGGTTTGCACTGTTCAGATATGATTATGTATCTTTTAATGTCATCGTCAATAAATTTATTAACATAGTAAGCCATATCTGTACTCCCTTCTCGTCTGGTCCCCCGGCGGGAATTCTCCTCTCGGACTTCCCTAATGGATTAGCTACTTTGCTGCTAAAATGCAATAATATAAATACAGTGTTTCTTACTTTCTGTTGAATAAAAGTTAACTTTTCTTAAAAAGGCCTCTTTAAAACAATAGAGCTTACTCTTATTTCAACTTTTACCGATCAAAACCTACAACACGATCTACTTATTGTTACTTACTTTGATGTGGGAATTCCAGCCAGCCGAACTGCGCTCAATTATGTTGTAGTAAGTATCTGTGATTCCCCGAGAAGGATTAATATGAGCACTGAAGTGACGGCAAACCCTTCAGACCTTTTATTTTTTTTTTATAATCGTTTCAGGCCAACTAAGGACCACATTAAGATAACTATTTTCTTCTCTCTTCCTTCCTCTTTCTCCAAAACTCCTTCATCCTTTCCGAATGGACTCTTTTCCTTTCATCCGACCATTTGGCTCCAGTTGTTTTCCTTTTCCCTGCGTCTTCCTGAAAACCTTTGAACTTCTTAACTTTTAGTCTGAATTTGTCTCTGCTGAGTAGGGTCTCCCGATCAATCTGCATTTCTGCTAAGTCCTTTATTGCTTTGCCACTCCACCCATTTGTTTTGTCTGTTTTCCTGTTTTGGAAGAAAGTATGGATTTTCTTTGTTAATCTATCGTCATTCATTCTCTCTAAGTGCCCATAAAGGGTAACACGTCTTTTCCTGATCTCATCCGTTATTTTAGGGCATTGCAAGTAAATTTCTCTATTTGGTCTCAAAACCCAATCGCCATCTTTATTCTTGATTGGACCTAATATTTTTCGCAATATTCTTCTTTCTTTCTTTTCCAAATCTTCTAGTGCCATTTTGCATCCAGTTAGTAATAGTGTTTCTGACCCATAAAGCACTTCAGGTTTTACAACTGTATTATAATGTCTCAATTTAACGGCTTTAGATAAACATTTTTTATTATACAAATTTCTTACTTTCATGTAAGCTCTTTTCATTTTTTCAATTCTAATTTTAATTGCTCCTTTTTCACTTTTAAGATTTATATTTTCACCCAAATATTTAAAGTTATCCATTTTATCAATGTTGCCATACTTAGTTTTAAGAATTCCTGGTGAATTGCCTTCATTGGTCATGTATTTTGTTTTTTCAAAAGATATTTGTAAACCCACTTTTTCTGCTGTCTCCTTTAGGAGTTCCAGTCTTCTTTTTGCATTTTCTATGTTTCCATCTAATATTACTAGATCATCCGCGAAGGCCAAGCAGTTGATTGATACTTTAGATCTACCCAACATAATGTATTTATAAAGTTTTAGTTTCTCTTCCTCACTTATCCATTCTCTTGTAACTTTTTCCAACACGCAATTAAATAGGAGTGGGGACAAACCATCTCCTTGTCTGACTCCTGATTCAATTTGGAAAGGACTAGAAATTGTTCCATGGAATTTAACTTTAGACACCGTGTTTGTCAAAGTTTGTTTAATTAATTCCAGAGTTTTCTTATCTACTGAAAATTCTTTTAGGGTTTTAAAAAGAGAATCTCTGTCAATCGAATCATAGGCCTTTTTAAAATCAACAAATATTAGCACTATCTTCTTATTTGATATTTTCAAGTATCTAATTATTTGTTTAAGATTTAGAATTTGTTCTGGACAGGATCTACTACTCCTAAACCCAGCTTGATATTCTCCAATATGTTTATCCAGTTGAGGATTTAGTATGTCCAAAAAAGCTTTGGATAAGATTTTGTATTCTACAGGTAATAATGAGATTCCTCTGTAATTATTAATCTCTGTTTTATTCCCTTTCTTATGAAGTGGATTGCGAAACGTACCCAGACATACAATTATTAAATGTTTTGTAGTAATCCCTTGTATTATATTTTTTAAAATGTTCTTCTATAGATACAAGTTGTTCCTTTTCAAAACACCTCTTTTGTGCTCTAATAGTTTTATCCGCTTGTTTCTTGTCAGACTGATAGCTATTCCACTTACTACTTGTTTTCCTGCTATATCAATTGTTCCAAGCTTTTTTCTTTTGTCTAAGAGCTTCTTCACATTTATTATTCCACCATCTGTGCTTTCTCTGTTGGTTCTGTGGAGCTATGTCAAATGCAGTATGTTGAATCATTTCTGTAAAGTTGTTGGCATCAATCCCCGCTTCCTTCAGCTTCTCTTGAAAATCGCACTCCTTTTCCTTCAAAGTTTCATTATTAATTCTCTTATTCGTCCTGGTTTGTTTACTGATTTTACATTTTGGAATAAATCGCATGTGGATTTCCGTTGGATAGTGATCTGAATCAACTTCCATTCCTCTTTTGACTTTAATGTTCTTAATTTCTTGATAATTATATTTGGAGATGGCGACATGATCTATTTGAAATTCTCCTAAAATGGGATTTGGTGAAATCCATGTTTTTTGTTTTCTAGTTAGATTTTTGAAGTGAGTTGTCATGATTTTAAGGTTGAATGATCTGCATAAATCTACTAATCTTGAGCCATTTGTATTAGTTCTCTTATGAGCTGGGTAGTTTCCGATAATTTTTTGGAATGCTTTTTCCTTACCCAGTTGTGCATTGAAGTCCCCCATCATGATTATTATGTTATTCTTGTGAACTTTTGATAGCCTATTTTCTAGATCTTCCCAGAAGATTTCTACTTTTTCTGGGTTTTTCTTATTATCTTCATTTACTGGTGCATGACAATTGAATATTGAATAATACTTATTCTTGCATTTAATTGTTAAGACAGAGAGTCTTTCACTGAAGGATTCAAATTCAATTACATTTCTGGTTATACTTTTATGAATTACGAAGGCTGTTCCTAGAATTCTAAGATTTGAGTTTGAAAGTTTGATTGCGGGTTTACCCTTAAAGATTCGATAGTTCTCACTATCCGTTGTTAGATCATCAGTATATCTTGTTTCTTGGATGGCTGCTAGTAAAATGTTATTGTTGTTCAGAAAGTCAATGAGTTGCTTGAGTTTCCCAACTTTGCAGAGAGAGTTAACATTCATGGTTGCAAATTTATACTTCCTTTTAAATTTAAACGTACGATTACAAAGGCCCTCAGGACCCTCCGACTGATCCTTGCGTGATGGTGCAGACTCTCCAGAATCCGAACGTCTGCTTGCGCTCCTTTCTGGAGCGGTGGATTGGCCACCTGGAGTAATATTGTTTCGTTCATCACACATCATAGTTATCCAGTTCTTACGTAGTGGGTAGACATTTGTCTACCGAATTTAAAACTAAGATTGTTAGTCCTAGAGTTTACTTCCAGCCGCCCCTAACATGGGGAACAGACGCTGACCAAACGCCGCCCGCTCCGGGAACAGACACGATTGGATTTTAATAGCTTTTATACTAACCCCAAAAGCAGGGCTGCCTCATTCGCCAGTTCCGCCGCATCGATGATCTTCATCTCCGCCTTCACTGCCGTTGAGGTCTTCACTGTTGCCCTAGCAAGGGGCCCTCACATGGTACTATCACCCGGGCCAGGTGAACCAAGGTTTTTTTACGAGGTGTTACTCCTCCCCCTCCTCCTTTCTCATCCGGGCTTGGGACCGGCAATGGCAGAGTTTTCAGACCTTTTATATTATATAATTACTAATATTTGAATTAGTTCATTTCCAAACTAATACTAGCGTAGTTTACGAATACTATTTATTATGGTAGTTTGCATAGCAGCAACAAAAAGGACTTTTTCTACATTGAAAATTATTAAAAATTATTTAAATTCTCCTATGATTCAAAAATGTGTTTCAAACTTGGCTATTGTATTACTGGAATGTTATATATTATAAAATGTGTACATGAGACAAAGTAAAAGAAGAATTTTTCTAAGATGAAAGCCCGGAAAATAAAGTTTCTTTACTTTCATCTAATCTAGAGTTTAGCCTATAGAGTTTAGCATCAAGAAAGCAGGCCAATCTTTTTTAAATGAGGCTCCTCACGTTAATTTTTGACTGGCCTTGGACAGGTCTTTTTGGTAGTTTTTAATATAAACATTTCTCTAACATGCACTTTAAAATAATATAGGTAGACTATTGATTGTTTTCTTTTCTGTTGATAATAGAAAGCAGTTTCTGTAGTACCAAAGTTTTAGGTGGTGGGAGGTTGGAGAGTGGCATTGCGGGGTTTTGCGTCCTTTAGTAACGCCACTGTTTAATACTAGGGTGATTAACCGTCCCGATAAGGCCGGGAAAGTCCCGATTTAGAATTGCAAGTCCCGCGTCCCGAATTTGGAATGAATTATCCCACAAAGTGATTTTTTTTTATTTTTTTTTGTTTTTGCTCAGAAAAATTTTTTTTTTTTTTTTTTTTTTTTTTTTTTTTTGGCTTTTTTTAGTTGTCCCCACTGCGATTTTAGAAATATGGTCATCCTGTTGGGAACAGTTTAAACAAATTTGGCCGCCATTTCTGTTGGATAAAAATGTGTAAACAAATTAGTAATATATCTGAACAAATAATGGACGACACACCAAAAAAAAAAAATATTCTGCCTTGATGGAAAATTATAATTTTACTTCTGTTTATGTTCATAATTTTGATATTTTATAAAAGCTTCAAAAAAATTGTTAAAAATATTATCTAGAGATTTAAAAAAAAATAAGACTAAATTTTAGATATCCCCCCCCCCCCCTTAACATTTTTTAACAATAGTTATTGTCTTGAATTCAGCTAACTTCCATTATCAAGGCAAAATATTGATACACCTGGTGTTATTTCTGGCGGAAGAATACATTACGTCATCTTGTAAGCCGTCTACAGAATAGAAACGGGATAAACTGTAAATCCGATATCTCTATTTCAGTGCTAGTGAAATACAAAAGAAGTCAACTCTCTAAGTAAAGACTGAACTTTTTATGCACGACGTAGAATTGTTTACATAATCAATGAACTTTTTTTTTTTATTTTTTTTTGGTAATACGAGATATATTATTTTTGGATCGTAGCCAATTATTGAATATTTTTGTTTTACATTTTTTACTTTTTCAAAATAACAGTCTCTCTATGATTTTCCTAATTTAAAAGACTTTAAATTGTTGAACTTTCTTGCAACCATTTATTGAATCGAGTGACTGCTGAAAGGCGAAATTAGAATCAAGTAAATTGTTTATTGCAACCGATAATTTACTTGATTCTAATTTCGCCTTTCAGCAGTCACTCGATTCAACACCCATGGATACTGAATCCCACAGCCATGACAGAATCTATGCATAAATGCATACTGTTATAGTGCAGAAATAATAAAAACAAGTCGAATGGAACGCCATCTTTTTCAGATTTGCCGCACACTTGTAGAGCCTTATCAGAGAAATAACCTATAGTTAAAAAAAAAAAAAAAAAAAAATCTTTATGACTAGATTAAAAATATGTTTAAAAATTAAAAAGAAAAACACCACATCTCCATAACATGTAGTTTATTTAAAAACTTTTCGGAATTTTCGGGATTATGATACGTCATCCCTTCTTCAAGCGAAATGTAACAATAAATTAGTTTTTTGGAATAACCAACAATGCAAACTAGTGATAAACATGAACACTATGTTGAAATAATTTACAATTGTTTTTAACAATATGAAATAGCAATTATGCTTTTACATTACTTTACAATTTTTGAAAAAACAAATAATCCAAATGAACTAACAACATGACACATAGATACATCAATTCTTGTTTACAATAAGATAACTTAGATATTTTGAATCCTTTAAATTAACTAACAATCCAATAATCAAAAAACATTTCAATAATTAAATTCATCAATATTAACCACTTTTTTTACATCTTTTTTAATTAAGTCCTTTACTAATATAATCGTAGAAGGGTCTACTTTAGCCCCTTCATATCTATTAAAATTAGTTCCTTTTGTACATTTTATTACACAACTCTCTAATATTTTTCTTAGACTTAAATCTGTTTCCTTATATAAAATTTTAACATAGTCCTTCATAACATGCCCTTTATTAATACAATGTTCTGCAATATCTGAGACGTCCTTATTGGCATTTTTTAAGGCAGTACCGTGCTCAGACATGCGCTCTGCCATAGTTCTTTTAGTCTCCCCTACATAAAATTCCCCACATGTTCTACAATCCACCCTATATACTATTCCCATTTCATATTGCCCATCCCTTTCATTTATTTTTTAACATAACAAATTTTTAATTTTGTATTGGTATTTGAACCCAACATCTATACTAAAAGACTTACAAATATTTCTCAAAATCATGCTATTATTATTCATATATGGAATAAAAACTTTATTTGTAAATTTTCCAATCTCTTTTATTTTAAAAGTATTATAATCATTAATTTGTTTTTTAATGAACCTTTCTGAGTAATCATTTTTCTTTAATAACTTAGTCATATCATCAATTTTTTTCAAATAAGTATCTTGCTTACTTGTATTTCTATCAATTCTCCTTATAAAATTTTCAACCACATTCTTTTTTATACCTATATAACAATATTTCATATTGTTAAAAACAATTAAAAATTATTTCAACATAGTGTTCATGTTTATCACTAGTTTGCATTGTTGGTTATTCCAAAAAACTAATTTATTGTTACATTTCGCTTGAAGAAGGGATGACGTATCATAATCCCGAAAATTCCGAAAAGTTTTTAAATAAACTACATGTTATGGAGATGTGGTGTTTTTCTTTTTGATTAATAAACAAAGATGAAAAGGAAGAAGTTGAAAGAAGAATTTGGAAATTTTGTTTAAAAATTGTAAAACAAAAACTTCACATGCTCTATTTTTAATCAGCTGTAATATAACATATACAACAACGAAGTGACTCATATTAAACAGAAATGATTCATTTTTGAACCAAAAATCTATGATCAGTCAGTTGAACAATGGTGTAGGTCACTTACTGGGAAAATCATGACTTTACTGAAGAAGACATAGTTTATTAATACCACGGACTGCATTCTAAAGCAAATAATAAAAACTTCAAATTCTATAAGCACTTACAGTAGTTTCCAAATGGGATATTTTATTTAGACTCTCCATTCCCATTAGATCACATTTTATAAACAGTTTATTTTATAAACAGTTTTATTCAAATCAAACAATAGCTAGAAATATGAAATTTTGCATGCTCATGTAAGAATAATTTGATTTTTAAAACTTGGAAAAAGCCAAGTCAGAAAAGCAGTAACAAAAATGTGTAATTTTTAATAATCTTACAGCGTCACAGCATTAGTCACGTTTAAACATCTTCAATTATAACCTGTATATAATTATAAAAATTTTTGGAGGTGATTTCGGTCTTCCTTTTTCAAGCTACAATTTCAAAATGAATAAAAGACTATTTTAATTTTTAACAAAGCCCAGCTTTTAGCTAATTTATTAAAAAGAAAGTTGAATAGAATTAACCATAATGTAAATTTCACACTTTAATAAAAATAATATTTCAATACATATCGTTAAAAATCACATCCAAATTAATTTGATATGAAAACCTTGCTTCAAAACCCAAATAGAAGCCTTAAAAAAAGGTTATAGAGTTTCATAAAATAAAGACATCGTTAAGACGAGAGCTATGACCGGAACCATAGCAGAGAACTCGAAAATCCAAGTTTCGACTTGTGCTCGAGTTAGGACATCCTGGTGAAATAGAAGGTGGCTATAGCATCCCTGACGAGTTATAACTCCACAAATATGAGAATAGGTAATTACTCATATTTTTAACTCGACTTGGAAGTAAGGTTTAGGCTTCTGAAATATCCACGTGAATAGACAGTGTTATCGAGATTTAGGACTTTTTAAAATGTTGAACATTTTCAATGCTTAAGAAATATTTAAATCATTGCTTACAATCCAGTTTGTTTTTAAAATGCTGTATACTAGACGAGAATATATTTATCGATTGATTTGCATAAACTAAGATTTGTTTCCGTTATTCAACTTTACTTCGTTAGGTTTATCATTTACCGATCTTTCAATCATAAGCTTCAAGCAAAGTAATAGGCAAAGCTTCAAACAAAGCTTCAAACAATAATATCTCTCATCATTACAGAACTATTATCAAAAAGAACAAAAAATATTTTTGTCAATTTATTGCATGATAATTGGGAATAATGCATCCTGTGCTCAACACACAACACTCCTTTTTGCTATATGGTAAGTGCAAGAAAGACAATTAATGCTTTTAGACAGTGTCAAAAGCAAAGCGACAAAATTTTATCAGAAGCGACCACTTTTAACCCCCCCCCCCCAACTTCCGATCAGGGAGTGGTCCTAGAGGTTTGTTTCTTTTGGACATGGTCACCTACTTTTTGATGCTGAACACAATGGTGAAGGTTTCGGTCCCTTATGTTTTACAGTCAAGCTGTAACCTAGGGGCCGCTAACATATGTCACACTCTGTAGTAGCCAAACGGTTAGAGATATTAGAATGAAACCTTCACCATTTGTTCAGATTCAAAAAGTAAGTAACCATGTATAAAAAATCAGACGTCTAGGACCACTCACTGACCCCACCCCCAAGGCGTTTTCTTTGTTTTAAAGGCGTCCTGAAAATAAAGAAAACGCCTTGGGGGGGGGGGGCCTTGACATCTGATTTTTTATACGTGGTTACCTACTTTTTGATGCTGAACACAATGGTGAAGATTTCATTTTAATATTTCTAACCGTCTGGCTACGACAGAATGTAACATCTAGTGTGACATCCCGGATGCATAAAACTAAGAGCGGTTCCTTATGTTTTGCAGGCAAGCTGTAACTAAGGGCCGCTAAAATAAGAAAAATACTAAACTTCATTGAAAATGATGAAGATTGTTACACAAAGATTCAACTGATTCTTCTCAAATGAAGCATCAATAAGAAACTTATAACATCTCAGTTGGGGGAAAAAAACTTGAAATTTATACTGAATGAAGAATGAAAAATGTTATGTGGCGAGTGTGGGTGCCAGGGAAGCCGAGCACCGCGACCGTTGGTCTATTGAAGTATGAAAAAACAAGTTAGTATAATGAAAAATTTAACGTGCATAAGACAGTAAGGAAAATTAAAGATAAAAACGCACACAAAGCTAGGAAACATAAAAGATTCGTTTTGAAAATTCCAAAAAATAGCTCAGTAAATCTTTAATTGTGTGCGTTTTACCTTTATTTTTCAATTTTGAGTTAGTGTTTGTTACATTAATTTTTTTTTTTTTTTGATGCTTCCAATGAGGATTTTATCCATGAAGGCATTTGGTCTATTCAGTATGTTTCTTTAAAAATCTACAGTCTTAATAGATACATTACTATCTCATTGTTCTTATACAGCTCAATCCAGTAATATTTCCATTAAACAAGTAAAAATTCATGTAAAAATAAAATTTAACATGAATGTGTTAAACTAAGAAACATCAAATAAAAAATGCACTACAATAAAAGATTTTCACCCTGAGAGAACACCGATGGGAATCTGGGACGGCCGTTTCTGCCTTATTAGACGTCTTCAGCCAGATTTACCCTCGCTATCGAAAGTGGTTCCCCAACCAATAAAAGGGATTTAATGTGGGAAAGAAATAACCCAAAAAACAGAAATTCAATAAAAATAAAATTTAACATGCAACGTTTGGGAACCCCTTTTGGTAGCGATGGTGGGATCCTTAACCATTGCACGCACTCTGAACTGATCACCCAGGGTAAATCTGGCTGAGGACGTCTAATAAGGCAGAAACGGCCGTCCCAGATTCCCGTCGATGATAGCTCAGGGTGCAAATCTTTCATTATTGTGCAGTTTGATTTGCTGTTTCTTAAGAAACTTGATGTCTTTAAAAAATTGCTTTTTATTAATAAAAATCAATCACATTTAATATTAAAGTCAATTATTTTTATATTATAACTAGCGTAATATGCTCCCATCAACAATGGTGGGATAAGAACGCGACCTGCGCTGTAGTAGATTAGATGTGAGACATGCAGGGAAGCTCTCTTGCATCACACACACAGGGATACACATACAGAATTGGAAAATATATATGATAATTTACTCGTCATATAATATGACGGATAGAAAATTAAAATGAATGCATTGCTAGGAACATAAATGAATTTGTTTATTGCAAGGCTTGATTATAAGTCATATTGCGAGTGAAAATTCGAGCATCATTTAGCAAATAACCTTGACAGTGGTGTTTTTGATGAGTACTTTGATGTTGTCTCTGCTTCGTGAACGCGACAATGCAACATAAACTGGCCATGTGATATGTAATGATATTTATTATATTTAACAGTATATAATAGTTAGTTAGTTAGCAGCGGCTTTTCAACTTGTGTGATTAAATTTATAATGGGCATAAAATAGAAACTTTGTTCAAACAGTTCATACAAAATTTACTATCCATTAAACACATCATATCATATACGCACTTCTTATTCGTAAAAATGCTTAAAACTAAAATCAACGATACATTATCATAAACAAGTAACAATTTCAACTCTAATCTAGTTGATCTCAGAGTAAATCATTTATAATACAGTTTCTAAAGCATATCAGAAATTGAATCAGTCCGTTCCTATATAAACTTCTGCTGATACAACAATGTTCTTTTATCTTAAAACTTGTAATCTGATTTCTAGATTTATTAATATTTTTTACATTAACTCCTCAAAATTGTAGCTGCAAATCTCGATGAACACACACACAGTGAAAAATAGAAGAATCTTTCCTATCTGGTTAAAATATCACGATCTTCACTTTCAAAGTTCATCCTGGACAATATATGGTACAATAAAGAAAGTCACTTACGTTGCATCTTGATAGAAGAATTCGCACTAATAAATTACTGATCCAACAAATTATGTCTCACTAGTCGATCAGGTTTCCAACAGGTTTATCTGCCGCATTCGAAATTTTCTCCATTACAAAGTTCCGGTAGTAACACTTTCCAAAGGTTAGCATCTGAAAAGAATAAAATGACTTAATAATAGTTTGCATTTAAAATACATCTACTAAAAAGAACTTCTCATTTCCATTAAATATTAATATTAAATTAACTAACTGAACAACATTTTGTATATTGAAATATTCTTTACAGAGATATTCTCTCGTTAGTTTTACTATCGTTATTGTCCTAACATGGCAACCAAATTTGCTCTCAACGTCATAAAAAAAAATCAAATTATTCTATATTCTTTTCATTACACAACAATCATGCGTGCACAACAAAACATTTTCAACAGAGCCGTCCCGTGGGCGGGGCGACCGGGGCGATCGCGGCCAGAGGGGCGCCGCAGCAACGGCAAAAAATAAAAAAAATTCTAAATTCCGTTTTTTTTTTGGTTGGAGAATTGGAGATTCCGTTTTTTTTTTTTTTTTTTTTGGTTGTAGATTTTTGGGATGGTTGGCGGGGGGGACGCAAATATCAAGTGTAGGGCACCTGACGAAATCTTGCCCCGGGCGCCAACAAACCACGCGACGGCCCTGATTTTCAATAGCACGCTAAGCTAACACAATATTTGTTGCTGTCACCTTTTCTTTGTTACTAAATCAACTTACAAATAAACAAAACTAAACCAATGAAAATATTCCATGAAATACACATTGCACAAATAAAATAATATCTACTTAAAACAAACATGATAATACCGGCTCGCTCAAAAAAAGCTCGCACGTGATTTGAAGGTTTGTCCTTGCGACTAATTAATAGTCATTGCGAATGCGGTCATTACTGGCAGTGGCGGATTTAGCACTTGAGAGGCCCTAGGCGCAATTCAATTTTGAGGCCCCCTCTAAATATTTTCACTTCCTCCATACCTTACACGCATGTTTTTTACTCTGCATTCTAGGTACATGTTTTTTACTCTGGTAGGCACTATACCCACAGCCTTCTGAATACAGGTCTCACAACCATGTCATCGTCTTTTCTCTGACATCATGAAAGCAATGTAGCGATGACCCTGGGCTTTTGCGTGACCCCGTATGTGTGTGTATGCGTAAGCGCATGGACATCTATTTCAGTGAACCTTTGGATATTTGTTGCTATTTTGATCAATTTTCTTTGGATTAGTGAGTGTCTGAAATTAATTTCAGTTTTCCAATATCTAAACAGTTATTTCAAAGTATTTCATATGATTACACCGTTTTTTTATTCTGGAAAACAACTGAAGGGGCGTTAGGCCTAACTTTCACCGTGCTGAAGACATGTGCTGTACATGGCTGAAAGAAGGTCTACAAAAATACATGAAAGTTATATTCCTGTTTTTTTCTTTTCCAAAAGATGAAGATCTTTTCCAACATTGGATTATAGAAATACACAGAGAAAACTTCGTTTCCCCCAAAATTCTTAAATGTGCATCAAACAACGAAGATTTCATCGTAAGAGTGGACGATGTCATTTCTGTTAAACGTGATCATATAAAATTAAGGTTGAGACAAAAAAAGAAGATAATCGTAGGTTATCGATTACCTACGGAAAATTGTTAAGGAATTGGGATATATTAAAATTAAAGAAAGGAAA
>JAFIDM010130072.1:0-11774 GCA_023159025.1 Thereuonema tuberculata
ATTTGTGTGGCGTATTGAATCGCATGTCACTTAGTTCGCTACACACAAATTAAACTAACCTGAAGCAAAGCAATATGAATGATGATGTGAAGAAAGAGGGTTAGAAACGCTATGTTGTTAAAATTATATGGGATTTCCATGGCAAAGGAATTCTTAGCACTAACTGATTCTGACCGCCCCCCCCCCCCATTTCTATGAAACTAAAGCTAATGTAAGATTTTAACGGTCATTTTCGTGATAAGCATGGTCGATTTAGTAAAGATCATGGTTTTGTTCAAGATATATTTTCACTGTTGCCTGATGTTATTAATAGTATTTAAAATGAAAGCAATTCAAGTAAATTTCTCATCAGAAATACAGATTTCATTCAGATTTCAAATGAAAACTGCTTAAAGACATAATAAAAGTAACATACTAGAGCATTGAGATATAGTTAGGAGACAACTTAAAAGTTTTCAGAAATATATTTTTCATGCTTGAATAAATAACACAAAGTTTCCAAAGGACTCGTCTAAGTAATTCTAGAGATAATAGATTTTAGTTTATTAATCGCTGAGAGTAAGTGTTAAATCGAAGCTAGCTTTGATTTTATTTTCAGAGGAATAAATGTGATATTTCGTCTTCCATCTTTTGGAAGACAGGTTCTAAAAAATAACTGTCAGTTAAAGACATCGGGAAATGTTAGTGATAGGCTTCACGTATTAAAGAAATAGGATTCTTCTTAATTTAGATTAATAAAAACGTATTAGAAAGTCAAACACACTAAAAATTAACGTTACATTTAAAAATACATACAATATGGGGAAGCTTTTCGGACCATTATTACTACGGCATCCTTCTTCAACCTGCGGGTTCCATGTTTGGGTTCACTATATACAGGGGTTCTTTTTTCTTCTTGGATGTTTCAACCAATGGGCATCTCATATTGTCTTCCAATCGTTTAACTTAACATATTTGAGCGTGGTCATATAATTTTAATTCATTTGCCCTATATAAGAAGAACCCCTATATATAGTGAGCCCAAACACGGAACCCGCAGGCTGAAGAAGGATGCCGTAGCAATAATGGTCCGAAAAGCTTCACCATATTCTATGTATTTTTAAATGTAACGTTAATTTTTAGTGTGTTTGAATTACGTTTTTAATAATGACTTTTTTAACACACGTTAAAAAATTTTTAATCACATTTAGATTAATAATTTTCTAACATCTTCTGATTCAAAAATACTTAATTTTAAATCAGCCTCTTATCCTCTATCTGTTCGTTCGTCTGTGATCGAAAATTAGGAAACCGAAACTAGATTGAATGTTCAAGGCAAAGGTTGGACATGGGTGCTTTTTCTCGTATTCCCTGTCCACCTGAAAGCTAGAATATGACACTTCGGTTCTAGTCTTCGTAGAATTACAACTCTCCTTTCTAAATACAAATAGCCCTGTGGCAGACCCAGGGAAACTGTTAGATTATTCTTTGATTTTCTATTAAGTAATATAAGATGATGATTAGAGTAAGGAATTTGAGATAATTTAAAATAATACAATATTAGAAGTTCATTTTCCTATTGTAGAGCAAGCATATATTTAAAAACAGCTTTGTTTCAAACAATGTACGATTTAAATTTTTTAAATAATTTTATCTTGAAAATACTTCAGGTTTTACTAAATCATTACAAAATACTGAATAATTACAAAATTTTTAAACGCAAAAATAAGTGTAACAAAGTAAATATGAGAAGTCAATTCATGTTTTTTAATATAAACAAATTCAATTTCAATCTACTGTATGAAACACCTACACAGTAGCCGTTGCAATTGAAAACTAAAGAACAATTTCAAATGATGCCTGCGTTAAGTTCATTTAGTAAATCAAGATCCCATTTTGCACTATTTGAACAACTCTAATAAGCGACCCCAATGGATATCATATTCGTTCTCAAAACAATTGTTTCAATAATTATACTTGAGATTTTGTCTAATTGCCATCATTTTTCTGCCCCTTCTCAACTGGAAGTAGACTGAACCAAAAAAACCTGCTGATAATTTCTTACAACTTAAAATGAAGTTTGTTATCGTTCTCTTAAAGAGCACAGAAAACTTTCTTTGTATTTTCTTCCTCATTTCTTCACATCTGCTAGTTTCAATAAATTTTTATTTTTCATGTTTTGTATTGCGCTTTCGCTTAATTTAAGTAGTTAACATTTGAATTGTTAATGTAATTACAAAACAAACAAATACTTTTTGAAATTTAAACTTTTTTTCAAAAATTTCTGATGAAAATTTTGTTTATTAAATTTAATAAAAAGACAAAATGTAAATTGAAGGTCACTGTCTTTTTGAAATGTCATCAAATGTTTATTGTAATGATATTGAAGCAATAGCAAACATTTCTATTTCAAAAAAAGCATAATTTTTTAATCCATTCCTACACTGAGAAGAAAAACGCAATATTTGCAGAAAGTAAGTGAAAGATTCAGAGATCACTGTCTTGAACTGTTGTTTGTCTTGTGATTATTTCTTGCAAAATATCTTTTATTCCGTTTGTTTTGTCACTGGAAACCAAATGGTGAAGAAACTAGCGGAGAATCAGGAAATTCATCAATTTATTGAGACTGATAGTGTTTAAGAGCATTTATGAATAAATCAATCCACAGATTTCTAGTAAACACAAAACAAAGCGACCCCTTACAATTTTCTACTCAAACGCTTACCTTGTTAACATGGACACCACTACTGGTTGGAGCGCAGATATCATTTATTCATGCTAGTTTTAATTCTAACGGTCAATTGTAATTTCAAGGAGGCTCGCATTGTACTTATTTAGAATGTCTAAACCCATTTTGCATCTAGATAGCTCTGAGGAAGTGGCTACATTTGTAGAAAGTGTTGTGTATATATATAACTATATAAAGCAGATTATATGAAAGCGTGGTTTCTTAACACAATAACCTTTGGTGAACTGAGGAACTTATCCTTAGTCGTTTATCAGAGTGCTTAATCGTCACCTGTTTGTCGAAGACTGCTGGGCGTAAAAAAATTAAAACTTTTTTCTTGCTTCTTCTATTTAATCCTGGATATACTCTGATATTATACACCTTAATACTTAGCCTAATGAGTCGATTTCTCAAAACGGAGTATCTAAGTTGCTTCGATGGAATTTACCTAAATCCATTGGACTTTAACTTTACAAGTAAATAAATACATATAGACTTGATACCAAAAGAATAACAATTTATTTACGTGACGAAGTGATTCGTTTACATCTAAATTCTTCTTCTGAAGTTCTTGTCCTTTTATTATATCGACACTTGTATGATACTAACTTAAACATTAACTTAACAGTCTTTACGTTAATATTTATTTATTCAGAGTTCATTTGCATATCAATTTTGTTTCCTGTAATGCAAAATCTTTACTTTAAACATTCTTTATTAACTTCTTTCAAGACTTGGGTTGAATAACTAGCATTGGCTTTAAACTTCAAAATGTCTCCTTAACTTTAATTCAAAACCTTTTAAAAAAATTGACTTAATTCTTTGAAGAGCTTTTACTTTGAATCAATAACCCTTTTATTCTTCTTTAATAATTATCCTTCTTCATCGTTAAACGAAGTTCTTAACTTCCCGATTAAGTCTTGATTAATTATAATCTTTATCTCTTGATAATTCTTTTGAAACTTACTGAATTAAATCTTTAATAAATCTTTAGCCTCTAGTTGTAGCAACTTGAATAATCTTTAATCAACTTTAATTACTTGTACTTGAATGATCTTTAATCAACTTTAATTACTTGTACTTGATTAATCTTTAATCAACTTTAAACTTCGGACTTATCTTTAATGCCATTTAAACGCCTTCACGAATATAGACTTTTTAGGATTCTTGCTAAATGATGTTCCGTGGTATTAATATGAAAATAAATTAACTTACTTTATTTTCATCCTCGAAAAACCTTCATGATTGGAACGTCCTGTGATATGCCTAATCTATTTATGCCGCGTTACCTAGCGACCGACGAATATCTCCTGGAAAACATTGCAAAGATAGATTAGTACATTTAGCCTTCTAAAAGTAGAAATTCCTATTTCACATTTCAATAAATCTCTCGTAACAAACTCGATGTGAAAATCCTTTTTCCTTCATCGAATGAAATGTGATATTTCCAACGCTGATCTCATAACTTAGAGAGAATAAGCGGTCATCCTAAAAGCGTCTGTTCGTGGTAAAAATCGGAACGTCTTCTCATCTCAATGGCAGCGTCCATACAATCACTTGAAATTCGTCTGAGTGAGATACTTCGATTGTTGCTTCCAACAATTCGCTCGTGAACAAGATGCATCGCCTTCTGCTTTTGGCTTTTCGATTGTTGTTCAAACTGGACTTCTTTCGATGTGAGTATTCCTTGTGGTAATTGCACTTTTTAAATTATATTTTCACAACAGAAAAAAGCCTGTTTCAACTCGAAGAAAGTAAAATAACAAAACTAAAGAATTAAAGTCAATTCTTCTAAATAACTGTTATAAATACTAATATCTAATCAGATCTATAAAAATATATTAATGTTTAACTGCAAAATTTCATCTGGAAAAGGTCTTAGAAAGTTTATGAACACCAAAATATAAAGAGACAATTAGACTAATTTCTTTAGTATGAAAGTTGATGCATATCACTGATTTACAATTGCATCAATATTAAAAGAAATAAAAGGTTTCCAGTTACCTGTATTTTCTTGAGTTAGGATCTTAAACTCTATATTAATTTATACCTAAACTTCATGAGTCATATATATTTGAAAACAACTAAAGGGAAAGTACAACTGAACTTTAAATAAACTTTTTTATGTATAACAGTATAAATTTTATCTTTTTTTTTTTATTTCTTTAAAAGAAATTGATTTAACAAGAAAAAAATCCGGATAATAATAAATCTATCTGCTTGAGTGTTGACCTCGGTCAAGGTAAAGTAAACTCGGTCAAGGTTCTGTATTGTCGGGCATTGTCATGAAGTTAAGATCATCTTTCGGAAAACCACGACTTAATCTCTGACCAAAGAAAGGGTGTAACTCGAAGCGGGTCGCCATTTTGAAATGATAGCGGACACCACTAATGACACCCATGATACAAGACAAGTGACACTGAGCAGTACAGTCTTCCATCGGATATCTCAGTAACCGCTAGTATTAAGAGAAACTCATTATTATAAATTCTAGTAAATGGGATTCCAAATGATCTTCCAAATGATCTAAGGGATTTATTTAATTACAGACACGTTCTGTAATCTATTTTACGATCCTGAGAAAATCAATGAAGATTGTAGAAATAACGAGATTCTATAACAACATCAATTAAACGAAGATTTCAAGAAATGGAAAAAGTTACTCATTAGAGAAATACGGTTTCTAATCTTTATTTGAGTTAAGATTTCTTGAAGACATTGGATGGAATTTATTCTTATTGATACGTTATGTAGTTTTTGTTATCTCTTCTCTTAATGATGTTTCTTTAGAGGTCGCTAAAACTTTGCTTCTGATAATATGTTCAGACATTGGATAAAGTCTGAGCATTTCTGTTGTTTCTTTATGTTAAGAATTGAAATAGAAATAATCAAAGAAGGAATAGAAAATACTTTCAACGAATTTTGTTTTGTTTTTTCTTTTTTTGTTGCATGTTCATCAGACCTATGTAGGTGTACTTTAATACTGTACACCTATGTTATAGGTTCTGAGAGTTTAATCTGAAGAATAATATCCTACTCAAATTAAGAAATAATTAATTAAGTTATTAATTTAATATTTTTATCGACAATATCAATGATTAATTTTTTTTGTCACCTATTTTTTGACTATTATACTTTTCCCACTTAATTTGGTTAAAAAGTTTATATATAATACTACTCTTTAAACGGTATCCGAAATTGTTTTTTATTTTTTTTATCATTTATTGAAATAAGCCAGTTGTTTCTAGTTATATTGTTTTTATTATTCTTTTCATTTTGTATTATAAAAAAATTATTTGAAATTGTTTTATAGGTATACTTCTCATCAATAGTTAATATTTTAAATTTTTTCCTTATATCATTCTTTTCTTCAATTCTTTTTGTTTTGAAATTATAAAGATATTTGTAAGTATTTTAAAACATGTTTTATTAATATTTTCCATTTGTTTTTTATGAATAAAAATCCAACTATCCAGTCCATAATCTAGAACAGAGTCCACAAGGGACTTATAATTTATAATTTTTTGTTTTAATGGAATAATATGCTTAATGTTGTAGAACAGATAGGTTAAGGAGTTTAATTTATTTATTATCATTACATGATAATGAGTAGTCCAAGTAAATTTCTCATCTATGTATATATCCAGGTATTTTTGCTGAGTGACGAAGTCAATGTTATTAGAATTACATAAGACATTATTTCTTTGTTTAGTATCAACCAAATTTATACAATCTTTGTTATGCAAGAAACAATATAAATTTTTATTTATAATTTTATTATTATTTTTTATAGTAATTACTTTTGTCTTTTTAATATTTGTTGTTATTTTATTAATTATGGCCCGTTATTTATCCCATTTAGATCCATTTGTAAACCATTATATGCTTTCAATTGATCTCTGTCATTTGTAAAGATTAGGACATCATCAGCATATAAGTAGATATTTGAAAAGGATATACAATTATTTATCGAGTTAATATATAAATTAAACAATAAAGGTCCAAAATTGGAGCCCTGCGGACCATAGATCAAATATTATACATTTTACTTACATGGTTTTGAATTTTTATTTTCATTTTTCTGTTTTGTAGATAATTCTTTATTAGATTATGAATTTTACCTCGAATGCCTAAGATTTCCAAATTTTCCAATAACAATTCATGATTTATACTATCAAAGGCTTTACTAAAATCTATGAAGGCAATATATGTAATTTTTCCGTTATTAAATTCATTATTTATACTTTCACCAAGGTTTTTTAGTAGAATTCCAGTGCTTTTTTTTGGTTGGTATGCGTATTGATTACAATTTAATAGTTATTTGCGTTAATCTAATTGTAGATCGTTTTATGTAAATAACTCTCGAATATTTTTGATATATTCGAGAGTAAAGATATGGGTCTGTAGTTTTCAAAATTACAATAGTTTTTTGTGTTACCACCTTTATAAATCGGAATAATATATGCAATCTTTCAAAAGTTTCGATAGATTTCAGTACTAATTATATTTTCAATATTAATTCCAAAAATTGTGCCAAAATATTTTCATGTTTTTTAATTTCCTTTACTTTGATTAGATCACATCCATTAGAATTATGATTTTTTAAATTAGATATAATATTTTTAATATCTAGCAAATTTGGAGTAAAAGCTACCATAGTGTCCTTTTGGAAATTTTTTTCATAATTTAATTTAATTAGAACTTGTTATTTCATTACTATTTGTTTTCTTATTTATAAATACATTTTTAAACTCTTTGAAGATGATATTTACATCATAATTCATCTCCAAATATTTACAAAATTGACAAAGTCTATTACTTATAATTTTTAATAGAAAATTTCAATATTTTATAATATAAAAATGTAAATAATATTACAATTTTAAATATTAATATAAAATTTTATTATATAAAATATAATTACTTTAATTAGAAACTTAAATACAATTACTTTATAAAAATTATTTTCAAAACTTTTAATATTTTTTATTACTGAAACAACGAATTTCTATCGATGTCCAACAATGCCTATAAGCGTGGTTTTTAATTCATTGTTGTCCACGCGCATTTTGATAGGATTTAAAATTGAATTTCAGAAACAAATGGGAATTTCATTAATTTTCTTACAAACATCAAATCAACAGTCATTACAATTCAGGAAAAGTTTTTATATATTTATAAGACTTCAACACGAATATCAATAAATGGATATAAAATACATTTATTAAAATAGCAAATTTTCGAGAAGAATTATTTAACGTTTCCCTTTATCAAGCCTAAAAAATATACAACAGTTTCGATAAAGTAATAATTTGTCGAAGCGAGCAAAAGAACATTATTATGGAATTGTCAAAGTTTATACCAATCTTTCAATAAGTTACCATAAAAATAACAATTTGTATAAACGAGCAAGAGAACATAAGAAAGGAATTGTTAAAGTTTACATAAACCTTTCAATAAAAACTTTATTAAAACTATGCAACGTAACTGTAATTAAAAATTTAATCCTTTCCATTTCACATTGTTACGGCAACGTAAACATCTACCATTTATTAAATTATTAGTCGTTCTTACTAAGTTCTGATTTAAATTCACTCTCATTAGTATTTCTAAAACAAATGCTTTCAAGAATTTTTATTGTTTTAGATTCTTTTTCAACATACATAATTTTGACTTCATTATTCATATAATGATATATAATTATAATTAATACAATGTTCAGCTATTGCAGATTTTTCGGAAACATATATTTATAAATATTATATTTTTAAGTGTTCGTAGTGTTTATGACCATTCAACTTTGTCACTTGCTTTTAGGGTTAATACATTTCGAATTTCAATTACTACGAATTTTTAATAAATTAAATATTCAATCAATATACCATTGGAAAAAAGGTGCTTCTGAAATTCTACTTTACTTTTCTAATACCAAATTAAAGTTACTATTATTATAAATCCACAACATACTCACATAAATAAATGCGATAAAACATACATTTATTCAAAGAAATTTTCGAAGAGATATAACACTTCTCTTCTTCTTCAGCTTAAAATGAAATTGTAACGAAATAAAATAGAATTTAAATAACAATTAAGGAAGACTACGTGAATATAATATTGTATCGATTGTTAAAAAAGAATTGCTATTAAAACAATTCTTCTTCTTCTTCTTCTTAGCCTGGTTCAGTCCACTGCAGGACATAGGCCTCCCCCAATTTCCGCCACCTTCTTCTATCTTTTGTCTCTCTCCACCATCTTGCACCCCTGAATTTCTGTAGGTCATCTCTCCATCTCTTTTTTGGGCGTCCTCTTTTTCTCTTTCCATTTCTTGGCTGCCATTCCGTTAGTAATCGAGTCCATCTTTCATCATTCATTCTTCCCAAATGCCCTGCCCATCTCCATTTAGAATTTTTTATTACTTCTATAAAGTCTTTGATTCCTGTTTGTTTCCTTATAGTTTCATTTCTTATTTTGTCCTTTATAGTTATATTTAGCATTCTCCTTTCAAGTTTCCTTTGTGACACTCTTAATTTCTCGCATTGTCTTTCTGTGGTGTTCCAAGTTTCACTGCCATATGTGAATACAGGGGTAATACATATGTCAAATATTTTTCTTTTCAGACATATTGGGAGATCACCTGTAAGGTATTCCTTAAGTGTCCAAAAGGCTCTGTTACCTTGAACAATAATTCTATTGATTTCTCGATCTTATCTATCCTTGAAGCTTACAATCTGTCCAAGGTAGATGTATTCATCTACATTTTCAATTTCTTTGCTTCCTAAATATATTTTTTCTCCTTTATTATTCTTTTCCATATATTTTGTTTTATCAAAGTTTATTTTAAGTCCAATCTTAGAACTTTCCCACCATAGTTCATTTATCATGGTTTGCATTTCTTGGTTCGATTTTGCAATAAGGACAATATCATCTGCAAATCTTAAATGGTTTAAAAATCTGCCATTTATGTTTAGTCCCCTTTCTTCCCATTTTAGATTTTTAAATACTTCTTCTAGTATAGCGTTGAATAGTTTTGGAGAAAGTGGGTCTCCTTGTCGAACTCCTCTTTGAATATTAAATGGTGAACCTAGATTTTCCAACTTTATTGAAGCTGTTGCTTTTTCATAGATTTTATCAATTATTCTGGCGTATTTTCCTTCAAGTGTTTGTTTTATTATTGCTTGGTTCATCTCATTGTGATGTATTGAATCAAATGCCTTTGTGTAGTCTACGAATACTAAATGAACATCATTCTGATATTCATTTGATTTTTCTATCAGCTGATTAATTGTGTGAAGATGATCGATGCTGGAAAATTTTGATCTAAAACCTGCTTGTTCAACTGGCTGTGCTTCGCCTAGTTTCAATGTTAGTCTTTTTAGGAGTATTCTTGTGAATAGTTTATAAACTTGAGATAGGAGGCTAATGGGTCTGTAGTTATCTATATCATCTCGATTCCCTTTTTTATGGCCAATGTTTTTAAGTCAAATAGGAGTGAAAAGAAACATTATTGATAACTACTTACAAAGAATTGACAGATCTACAAGTACAGAAGATGATTTTTTGAGGGAAATTGAAAACATGAAAGTTGTTTTAAGAAATAATGGCTATAATGATAATTTCATAGATAAAGCTATACAAAATTACAATAAATTTAAAATTAAGGAATTAAATGTACAAAACGAAAGGAGATTTTTTATACCATATATGAATAAAAATAGTTTACAAATTAAGAAAATTTGTAAGAATTTTAATATTGAAATTGGATTTGTTTATCAAAATAAAATTAAAAATATTGTATGTAATAAATTAAATATGTATGACAAAAAACATGAAATGGGAATTGTATACAAGATAGAATGTCTGAACTGCAGGAAATTCTATCTTGGAGAAAGTAAAAGGACATTAAAGGAACGGGTAATGGAACACGATGGCTACATAAATAATAAATCAATAACCAAATCTGAGGTGGCAGAACATTGTATTCAGCAAACTCATTGTATGAATAATGAGATTAAAATCTTATGCGTGGAAAAAGAACATAAGACAAGAAAAATCATAGAAAGCATGTATATTAGGAACACAAAAAGTAGTAATTTAAATAGAAATGATGGGATTCAAGTGAATGAAAGGATAACAAGAATGGCTAAGGAAATAGTCAATAAAAATTGTGAAAGTTGTAAAAGCAAAGTAAAATTAGATGTATTTAATGGTTAATGACTTGTACTACTCTTAAATTATTATTGTAATTGTTTTAATAGCAATTGTTTTTTAACAATCGATATAATATTATATTCACGTAGTCTTCCTTAATTGTTATTTAAATTCTATTTTATTTCGTTACAATTTCATTTTAAGCTGAAGAAGAAGAGAAGTGTTATATCTCTTCGAAAATTTCTTTGAATAAATGTATGTTTTATCGCATTTATTTATGTGAGTATGTTGTGGATTTATAATAATAGTTCCAGAAGAGAAGAAATTAGGAATAAATATGGAATAAGTACTTATAAAGTTACTATTGTTTAACCTACTTTACTGCGATTCTGATCATAGGTTTGTGTGTTTGTTCTCTTAAAGACTTCTAAACCTCTTGGAAATTGGCTTGTACATTTAGAGACAAACTACGTTTAATTTTGAAAATTTTACAGGTCGAGTTCTTGTTGAGAAATTATCTCGAAAAGATTAAACAATTCTAATGTAAAAATATTCCAATGGACTGTTATCAACATCTAAAACAATGGATAATAAACTTATTAAATCTCTTAATATTTGAACGAGTTTAAATATGAATAAAGTTAACTTTATTTCAAATTTGAGAATTTTCTTTTTGAATAGAAAAGTCCCTACTGTTTATATTCCACAGAATTTGTAACTGAAACTAAAAAAAAACTTTGCGTTTGTATTATTTTCACAAATTAAAATAAAAACAAAAAGAAAAAATAAAAGTAAAATTTACTAAAACGAAGGTAATCTTTAAGTGTTTTCAGGAACTTATTGCAAATTTTCTTTATTGATTTTCTATGTGGAGTCGAATACAAGTGGCTGTAACTTCGGGGAATGGATGCAATGG
>JAFIDM010130073.1:0-11774 GCA_023159025.1 Thereuonema tuberculata
AGCATCATTTTTTTCTGAACGGTAATTGTCATATAAATCTTATAATTACGTTCAAATATTCATTATTTATTTACTTAGTTATTTGCATTGTTTAAAATATTTAAAATATATTTTTCGCTTTCTAGACCACATAGGTATCTTTTATCTACCTTTGTTGAAACAGTTCCTTCCAAGCAATATTCCTATAAAGGATCTGAATTTAAGAAAGAATTCAATACAACCAAAATTTCTACAATATTGTCAGAACTTTTCAAATTCTTTAAGTGAAGATGTTTTCAGCTTATACTAAGAACAAATATGGCTGTTATACATTCAATTAAAAACGAATCTTTAAAAATTTCGAAAAATAATGAGAACCTAACTTTTTTAATAATAGTGATATATATACAAATTTATTTTTTTATATACATATTTAGTTAGTTATCTGAGTGTTAACATGTATTATCATAATCGTTTTTGATATTTGTCTTTAAAACATTCCGAAGGCTTGTTTGAAATCTGTTCAATTGAAAAAATTAGAGACGGAGATTGTTCTCAATAATAGGTAATAAATTTCATTTAATTATTCCTTCAGATTCCATGCATAGAGAGTTATTCCAAATTCCGAAAAATAAAAATCTCCCAACCACCTCTCATCCTTAGGGATTAATTCGTTTGTTCTGAAAGTCCTAAGAAAACTACCAATGGAACTGTAGATTTCAGAAAATTGAAACAGAAACAACAAAATAATACTTCTCTGTGGTGAATTGAACATTAAATTCACGATCAAACATATCTCTTGTCAATGGAAGAGTTGCAGGGTTAATAAACATGGTATTTATCCCTAACTCATTTTATTTCAATCAAGAAAATAGTTATTTTCTACTTGATAGATGTCGCTACCTGTCTTTGTATTAAACAGACCTTATTGGAAATATAATTTACTACATTATTATATGCAACTAGTGAGTTTTAAAAAATAGGAAATTACTATTTCTGGAGAATAAATTATCCAGTTTTACTGTTGTGGAAAGAAGCACTAGCGTTGGATTGTCCAATTCTTTTCCCATTGCCTGATGATCTCAGCACATCTTTCTCTTGTGAAGAACAGGCTCATGAAGACAGTTGTCATTGTTTTAGAAATAATATCTTACTAAAGTCCGCCAAACCAGAGAACGACCGTGGCCACCAGATGTCGCAATAGTAGAATTTGAATCGATTGTATACAAGTGAACAAAAGTTCACTTGTATAAGTTCAAAAGGAAAGTGAACATTTAGGGAGTTTGAAGTTTACGGAAAAAAGACGATATTTATTTTCTTGAACTATTCTGATTTCTCATCAAATATAATTTCAAAAATTTATTTTTATTCATTCGTTCGTTTCAATCGTTCAAAATCAGTCTCCTACCTTTCCCAATTGGTTTTTTGACGAAATTGCATCCCTGAGATCGAAAACGAAGATGGGATTCTTTTACTCACAGCACTGGGATCGAAAACAATTTCTCTGACGTGCCATAAGTAAGCATGTCATAAGTCTTTTCGAAATAAGAAGTACCGTTAGCAATAACTTCCGTTGTTTTGCTTCCAACGGTTTTCTGTGTCGTAGAGTCGCCATTTTTAATCTTCTCTCTCTTAGTCCTGGAATGATTAAGAGATCATGGGTCTCTTTCAAGGTCAAAGTCATCCTCTGGTTTGGCCAACTGTAATGAAGTAACATAAAAGAAAAGTAATGAAGATGGGCACACCTGTAAAGCTATCAGGTTTTTAAGTATAATTTCAGAACAATAGATATAAGTTATATTATTTCAGAACAGAATCAAGTTATTTCAGGCCAATAGACTTGTCAAAAAAGAACGAAACGGTCGTCCCGGACTCCGGCAGGTTATAGATCGGGTTGTGAAATTTGTTTAGTTTCTTTCTGCCTTCCTTGGTTATCATTATATTTATTATTAGATAGATCAAATTGTTTTTTATTTCAAAGCTATTTAGTAATACTTAATAAATATCTTGTAATTTTACAGTTCTAGAAAACTATAACACGGTTACTGAAAAAAGAACAACATTCGTTAGTGAATAACAATATTCGTCTTTAAGACCAAATAAATCTAGAAATTTCACTTCCTGAAATTAAAGGCATTTCAAGAATTTTTCAGGAAGAGAAATTTCCAGAAGAACAAAGACATTATGAAGTATAGAAAATGTATAAAATTACCTATCGGGATCAATGTTAATAGCTGTGTAAAAAATGTTTGCAAAGAGAATGAAGGAAGCTTAATGCATTTCAAAAGTAATTGTTTGTTTAAAAAATGTGGAAGAAATGAAGAAACTTTGCATAGGATGGGGGTGGTATATGTTTCGCAATGCAGAGATTGTCAGGGGATGTACATAGGGGGCACGGGCAGGGCAATGAACGAACCATTAGATGAACACATACGCGTTTCAAGAAAACAATAAAAATAATTCAGGGTGGGCAGACCACTGTTTCAGACATGGGCATAATCCGGACCCCATTGTGAACATAGTATATGATGTTCAAGATGAAAGTTAAAGATTAATACTGCCTGATAAATTGTTGTTATTGATTTAAAAGAGATAAATCCCTAAAAGATAGTGGGGTATCGCTAGGGATTTTTAGAAAGTCATTAATGAAAAAGAAAAGAATAAAAGAAATTGTGAAATTGAAGTAAAAGAAATTAAAGTAATAATATTAAAGATTTACAAAAGGTTTTACGACCAATGATATTGTCTTTCCGATTTCAATTTACTGTCCATTGTTATTATCGTTTTTATTGTTATTATTTAACATTATTTTATTTTTAACAAAGGTTTGATGTTGTTCACAAAGGTTGGATGTTGTTCAGTTGTTATATGTTTTATTTTGTTAAATTAATAATAATTTTCTTCTTTGCATTTGTATTTTGTATAAGAACCATGAGTAAGTCTTAATGTTAAGTTAAAACGAAATATCAGTATGAGATTTGAAATAAATTATTATTTCTTGTGTTTAATTTGAGATATCTTAAATCATGTTTCTCACATGACCTTACTTTGACAACATTAACCACAGACTTATTATATTTAAAATTAATCACAAACTGACTGAAGTTGTATTTTTATACAAATTCTCTTTAAAAAAAAAGATTTTAAGTTATTGACTTCTTTTTTGATAATTCAGCGTCTTAATAATAATATTTTGCCTTTTTTAATTTTTTTTTCTTGGTTCTCCGTGAGTTTTAGATTTGGTTAGAACTGCATGAAAATTAGGCTCTTGTATTTTTTCCTTTATGTTATTTACTTTGAAGTTTCAATTAACAGTAAAAGGGTAAGTTTTTTGTGTAAAAACACATTTTTTAAATTGTGAGGCTTATAAATTTACACGAACCTTTAAACGAAAAGTCTAAAAAAAAATTTATTAAAAAATAAAATAAAAAGAGTTATTTGTTTTCTGTAGAGTCCCAGAATTGTACAGTTTTTCTGTTGTTCATGCAGGTTCGATTTTGCAATTGCAATTTTTTGGGATTTGTAATATTTTGATATTTTCTACTATTCTGTTGATTTGTAATCTGTAACAAAGTTATAATATTTGCAATTGAGAATAAAGAATCAGTATAAAATTGAAATATTTTGATGAGAGAAATGATTACAGTTTTTAATGCCCTAATAATTTAGACATGTGTCTTACAAATATTCGCAGAACGAAATCTAATCAGGATTCAGTCTTTGCTAATGTAAATAAAAACGTCAGAGCATTAAAACATTATCCTTGACAAATGGTGAGGAAAATTTTGTTATTCAAACTGCGCACTTTATGTAAGTGTAGAGTTCAACTTGTCACAAACTGTTTTGTGGTTTGCACACATTCATGTGCGTCACCGTCGAAGTTTTAAACAGAAAAACATATTTAGTAACTCATTACTTACTTAGAAATGTTGAGATATTTACTTAGAAAATATCAATCATTAATATCAATTTCTCTAAGAGCATAACTAGATTTATAGCATTGCAGTTCATAGAAAACTAGTTGCAACCCGTGAAATATTCACGGAAGTAAAACAAATTTCACATTTTTGAAAAACTCATCACTACTTACTACTTAAATGTCAGCCTTCGGTAGGTCTTATATATTATTGTTTTAACCATTCAAATACGATATATTTCCAACCTAACATTTAATATATGTTCATACTATACATAAGTCATTAAAATGTTTCCATGGATGAACACCACGTTTGCATGATTTTTTTTTTTAATTTTGTTGTTATTTCCCAAACGATATCAGGTAAAATGTAAGTGTAAAATGACGCCAGTGTGTGTGCGAGAGGGCGACCATTAGAGAAGACATTTCGGCTTCACTCCGAAGTACTGTACCGCTAGAACTCAAGAGCAGCTTCTTAACAGACCTGTGAAAAGTCAACATGAAGTAGAGATATCTGGTTCTTTCACTGTCATTGGCTAATATCGTAATTAGATGTATTAACTCATAGAAGTAACATATGCGCACATCTTCTTTCGAATTTTAGTATACATTTATTCTCTTTCCTCCTTTTGTAAATAAAATAGTTTTCTATTCTTACTACTATTAATGTATATTTAAATGTATATGGCTGTAAATGATAAAATTATTTTAAATAATTGTTTTCCACCAAACACAGCACACAATAACTTATAAGAAAAAAAAACTGAAAAGAAAGAAGGATATGTGACTTCATTTAACGTAATTAGCTAAAAAGAAAGTGAAATAATCTTTTTTAATAATTATTTACGATGTTTCTCTTTCTTTTGATAAATCAGGCAGTAAATAAGTAAATATATAAATAAAGATAAAAATTAAGAAACTTTATTGAATAAATCTGAAAATTGTTTGAAGTGTTTAACATTTAAACCACTCTCCATTTCAAAGTCAGCAGAAAACTTTTACAATAAATATTGGATATTTTTTAAGGAATATCAGATGCCAGAAGAATGATAGAAATAATGATAGATAATGTTATGTAAGTCAAGAAATGGTATCAAATGATTTAAACAAGACGTAACATAAATATGTATATTTGTTTTGTAATTAATTTAAAATTAGGAATTCCTGTAAAACTGAAATCTGTTGGGAAACGTAGAATTGAATGAACATGAGAAAGTGGAATGATGAATAAAACATTACATGAATCTCACACTGTTAATTTCCTCACATCGTAACTGAATATCACTGAAAAATAAATTTTAAAATTCATTTGAAGCAAGTTTTTGTTGTTAATTTATAAATTATTATCTCAGTACTTCGAGAACTTCAATGTATAAAAATTGATAACACAAAATATAAATATACATTTTCTTTACTCGATGATAAAAATGAAAATAACACATAAAAATTACGTCACGCTCTTAATTAATATTAAACACATTAATAAAAATGTAAAAAATACTTTATGACAGAAGAGCAGTATTGTCTTTAAGACTGCTAAGCCGTTATTTGCTTGATTAGAAATTGCATTTTCCGAATTTATGACTTTTTTCAATTTAAATACCTTATTGTCAGTAGATTACGTGATTAGGTTGATTTTGTTAAAGCAACTACAATTTTTGTGTTGATAGTGAATCTTTCATTCCTACTAACGTTTTTTTCAACAGGTGTTATTTTTTTACGTAATTAAATAAGAAGTTAAGTCTGTCGGAAACTATTAACAATTGAAAACAATGAGACAGTAAACGAAGAAATTATTTGATTAAGAAAAAAATCATAAAATATTTTATCGCATCTGGAAATTTGATTTCGTTTAAAATTAACGAAGTACAAGTGCAGAGCTAAAAACAGCAGACACCCCTTCGCAGAAATAAATTTTCACGTTCTTTCTCATAACGATTTTTGAAAACCGTGGGCTGTAGCACCAAAGAAGAACAAAGCAGATCATAGTTCAAACTGTTGGTTTTATGACTTTATGAAATAAATACATTTTTTAACATTAATACATAAATGAAATGTTTTTGATAAACCAAGCTGTTATTTAGCTAAAAATCTCCCGCGAAAGCTGAATCAAATCAGTTTTTTTGTATTTTTGCTGTTTTTTTTTCCGCACGATAATATGCTACTGTTCAGTGTAATAGGTTTCGTGTTAATGTTGTGTTGCCCAGTGTTCTGCGATAGACAGATAAAAGAGCTAGAAAAAAAAAAAGTAAGCTATGCACCTAATTACTTTTAATGTATGTAATGCACACTATAATAATAAATTATAACTGCAACCACGGTTTCATTTCAACAAGAAGTCTTTTTCATATGGACTTGAATACAGTGAACTGGGAATTTGTACAATTTGTGATCAACGTGAAGGGAGGAAGTCCTTGCGGCGTCACTGTAGTCTTCATAGCCTGAAGTAGCATCATCTTGTGGCGATCATCAGAACGTTGACAGTCAACAAAACGCTATTATTTGTATTTTGGACCTGCTGGCGGTGATCATATGAAACCTTATAGTAAACAACAGCATATGGGAATTAATAATCGTAAACATTGAACCAGTCCATCATATAACCTGCATTATAATTAAATAGTGCCCCATGGTTTTTGGGGAAAAGTATAGAATTATTCATCATTCCAACAGTAGAAGAAGCCTACAATGACATCTCGGCTCCAGCTATAATGGAGTATGACATCACTGTCACGGAAGAAATGTAATTTATTCGAATTACCTATTGGAATTCCCCGTGAACACAGGTATGTAAAAAAAAATGAAAGTGACCCTGCTACCAGTTTGTTTTCGATAAAAACCAACAAAAACATAGAATGATTCAAAAACGATGGATTACAATTAAAAACACAGATTTATTATGGGTAATAGACGAAGAAAAATACACATAATAAAATAGAAAAAATAAATCCTGTTGCAATTAGTAAAAGTCCAGAAAAATAAAAATCACTTCACTTTCTCATTATTAATGAGATTAAAGTCTCGGATATCCGGAGTAGATTAAAGTCACTAAAAGCCAAAGTTCGTGATCACTAGTTCACAAAGTTCCCATTACTTACTCATGAAGGTTGTTGATGAGTTCGATGCTTGGGATCCCAATAAGCTACTGGAGCACAAAACACAATCAAAAACACCGCATAAATCACTAAACTTGAACTTGTAATAAAGATGGCGCCAGATCAACGTAGAACATTTAGGACCAAAGACCAAAGACAATGTGAAAGAAGCAAAGGAAATTTTCAAGTAAACAGAGCAACAGAAAGAGAAATCAGAGGGACACAATTGTTGCTGTGATTCCATAGAAAAAGTAAATGCTGTTATTATTGTGAGTCTTGTAACAACGGCTAATTTCAGTCGTTTCGAAATTATTATTATAGCACTAAAATTACAACAATTCTGACTATGTGAACTATACGTTCCTCAATCAATTATTCATTAATAAATACAATGCAAATGATATCACACATCAAACTATAGAAACAAAAAAGATTCAGATGCTATAAAATTGTTTTATTTCCAAAATACGAAAACACGCAATAACGTTTAGAATGTGATTATTATAGCGAATGCATGTCTAATTTGTCTAATGTAATTGAGAAGTGATTATTTCTGCCTAATTTTCTATGATGGAGAATTTCTTCGAATATGATTCTACACAGTTATAATGAATGCATTCTATTTTACTTGGTTTGCTTAGTACGACAGCGATGACGTCAAATACTTTTCAAAATTGCCAATGGAATAATCTACCCTTGGAAATACTGGTGGAGATTTGTTCTTATCTCAACATTGAAGACCGAAAAAATGTTTGTTCCACATGCAATTCGTGGTATAATGCTGTTCACACTCCTGTTCTGTGGCGTTCATTCACACTTGATATTTTTTTATTTAGGGATGATGCCATTCACAACTACAGAAATTCACTATTGGCAGCTTCAAACTTTGGCCACTGTTTGAAATGCCTACATATTTTCATTAGGCCTAGAGATGAAGTTGAAGACCACAGGATTGCTTTTAGATTTTTTTGTGGACTTTTTGAAAATGTAAGTTGCTCTTATCCTTCTTATTATATTTTTTTTTAGTAGTTATGCAGATGCACTACATTCGAAAATTAGGAGACTTTATTTCTCCTTTGAATGAATTCCCATTGATTTTTTTTCCTCCGTTTTTCCAAAAGTACCAAACATTACACATTCAGAGGATAGCTGATAAATAAGGTTTTCTATAAGTATTTTGAAAATGACAAAAAATGAGAAATAAAATTTAGAATCATTGAGAAAGATTTTAGAAAGGGGACATTTACGAGACGTAAAGTTTTCAGATGTTTTACTTTCCAAAAATATTCATCTAACAAACTGAAACTCAAACAGAGACCGAGGTTTCAAAATTCCGCGCTCGGACCTGAAATAATAAAATTACAACATAGAGTAAGAAATTATTACTTACGGTTCAACCATATTAATCTGTGGAGATTAATTTACGTTCTTTCAAATGCAATAGGATAGAAGTTAACGGTTTTCAATTTTTGAAGTGTTTCCTAATTGTTTAGTTACAATATACTAGTACCGTGTATAAATACCAAGAGTAAATGCAAAATTATCAAACAGTGTTTTTAAGGAAAAAAATAAGGTGTTTTAATTTTTGCTAGTTTTGAAATGAAATTTTTTGTCAGCATTGTGTAATCTACTAAAACAATTCACTATTGTTTTTCCAATGTCGGTACACTTTTCTTTGATATCTTTCTAACATGAGATATTTTTGATGTAATGTAGGATTTGATGTTTTGGAGAAACAAAAACGATCTAGAACACAGCCTAAATATCCATATTCGTCTGTCTGTGATCAGGATAGTTTAATCATACATCATAAAACGCTCGACTGTAGCTAAAAAGATTTTGTTGAAAAGGAAAGTATAAACAACGTCGAGAACAGAGAAAGAATTATGTCCATTTTTTAAAAAGACATGATATTAAAATTTTCTGATTTTAATGTGTTCTTGCCATGCAGGCAAGCTTAGAAGTTATTCTAGGTTAGAAGTCGGCCTAATTGTACTAAATGATAAGCCCCGAATTAAAGGATATTAAATATAAAACTAAGATCGGTATTTGTTTGGTAAAACGTTCAAACCTTGAAATATAGTGAAGGAATTAATCAATTTCAATTGATCTCTTCTTCTGAAATCTATAATATTTATTTGGAATTTAATTTTTACTGTTTAATTGTCTTTGTGTTGTTTTGCTATAATTTTCAAATGAAAACAATTCGTATCCTTAATTAGAAAGTAACAAAAAATACTCTTTTAATTGATTTATTTCAATTTCATTTTTTAGACTCTTGGAAACCAATCAGCTTCCGCAACTGGAGAAATTCTCTATCTGTGGTTTCTGGATGGAATTATGTAGCAGTGATGTCTACGAAGAGGCCATTCTCACAACAGCAAAATTCTTAAGAACCCAAAAGCAATTAATTTCATTCTCTGTAGAGCTGTATACTTCTCTTATCAATGGATGTTTGTTATTAGATTCCATCGATACACAGTCTCTCTCGACCATGAGAAGATTGGATTTAACTGATCTCTTTACTTTCGAAGAAATTAGGTATTATCTCTACACTCTTATTTCTTCAAAATAAATATCACTAAGATTGTTTTTCGTTATTTACTTTATTTCTGAATTTGGTAATTCTCTGGAAAAAATGAATATTTCATTACGTTGTGTTGAATGTTTTATTTCAGTTGTGTGTCGGAGATAATAGAACGATTTCTGCAAAAATATTCAAATTTGAGAGAGCTATTCCTGGATTGGAGATATTTTGGAGAGGAATTGCTGTCTGTTGTAGCATATAACTGCAAAAATACTTTGAAATATATCCATCTGACAATTTATAACGATAATAACCCCAAAATTTCTGTTGAATGCTGGGAAAATGTGATTTCAATGATTCCTGATCTTCGTACTGGATTTCAGATAGGTGAGTATCGATGGAGGTATACATTAAGAATATTTTAAAGAGTTTTATCGAATGGACCTTGTCAATTTTGCATTAGCAACAATTAAATGACTGCGTCAATTGGAAACAGTAGCAACAATATATTTACCTCTCAATGCTCCTTCTAATCACTTTAGATACTCGCACTGAAAAGCATCAGAATTTATATATTCCTGTTGTCGTGTAGCGAGACCGTGGCAGATTTTTTCTCACCGCTCCCTCGAAATAGAATTATATTCCCTCTCGTTGTATTATTGTAGGTCCAAAAGATGATATGGCTTGATTTTGTAGACCTGTTTCCGAATATTATCCCCAAAGGGAAACGTTCATGAGTTTGAATCTAGTGACTGAGGTGACAATGATCTAATCACTTCTCCGAATCTAAATTCTGGGAAACGTGTGCTGGAAGAATTCACGAACTTCATTGTGATAATGAAGCAACGCCCCATTCTATGGTCCCTGCAATTTGTTGTGTCCGGCACACACACTGGGAGATACGGTTGTACTTGTTTCTAAAGTAGCGTTAACCATTCAATGTGTCATGGAAAGAGACCGGTCCCACGATACCATTGGAAGAAATTAATAAAACCATGTTCTTCATCAACTACGCGTCAAGTAAGCGTACAGAGATGTTGCCTTTCGATTCAAATACATTTAATGACAGATTCAAATTGCTGTAACGTCACCCCGAATTCACCACGTTTTTCTGCCTACTGTTGTGAATTATCACACATAGATAAAGAGCGTTCAGTTTCACGTGATACTGATGCTCATTTGAGGTTCATACACTGCTTTGTGCTTAGGTGAGGCATTCCGCGTGCCCGCATTGTATTGGTATATAGTTATTCTTTTGAAAACTTTCCACCTGCGAACGAAAATGACTCTCAGAAAGAACTTGAATAATTCATATGGTTCAACTTATAATTATTTTAATAATCTTTGTTTTCCTTAAAAATTTCTGTAAAATAATGGCATTTTGAGGATCATTCATTAAAGATATGCGTTTTTCTGTAAAAGCTTCAAAAATAACTAGAAAATAGAAATTAGAGATAAAGTTAAAAGTTGCTCCCTTCGATAGCCAAGACAGGATTATGGGATCGCGGGAGGTCATGCTCCCGCAGCTCGACCAATGAGAGGAAGGTCGATGGGGTCAGCCCGACGGCCGCATGCCTTTAAATCCCCGGAAAGATTCCCAGTACCAATTCTATAGAAGGCTGGGAATACCCTTGGACCCGTTAGGAGAAGAAAGGATCGTGACAAGTTATCTAATCCAAGTACTTTTAGCCTCATGAAACCTATTCTGTTTTATTAAGTGATTGTCTATAAAAGATTGCTACGTTCCTTTTTGTTTCGGTTCTATCGGAAATTTTTATCGTTTTCATCCGCTAAGTTTTTAACTAAGAACCACACCATAACAATTTAAAATACAAAATATGACTGTCTATTTTCATTTAGATGCATCATTGTGCTCTAAAAAGTACTTAAGTTTACACATACACACACATACATCCACCCCCACAAACGAACAAAAATAATAAATACCGATGTAATAAAACGAAAATATGAAGCAAATTAAACAGTTTCATGTAAGCAAATTAAGAAGCATCATTTTTTTCTGAGCTTTGTAAATCTTAGTAAATCTTACAAGGATGCTCAAATATTATTTACTTATTTTTTTAGTTATTTGCATTATTTAAAATATTTAAAAAAATTTTTTTCGTTTTCTAGTTAAAAGACGTAACTTTGATCTACCATCGTTGAAAGAGTTGCTTCCAAGTAATCTTCCTATAAAGGATCTGGATGTTAGGAAGAATTCAATGGAACCAGAATTTCTTCAATATTACTGTCAGAA